>CANUEX010066737.1:0-32669 GCA_948099535.1 Jatropha multifida
CTCTGATTGTTTTATGAAAATGTCATAATATGGGATTACTACTCCGATAGTCAAATGCTAATAGGGATGGATTTTGATAGTTTAGGCTTACTACGGGCCTCGGGTGCCTTAAACTTACCTAGGTCCTAGTGCCAGTCCGGCCCACGATTTTGGGTCGTGATATATATATATATTATAGTATTGAATTACAATTTAAAAAAATATAAATTAAATAAAATTTTTATGAATGATTTAAATAAAATAAATAAGTAAAATATATTTTTGATGAACTATTAGAATTTCTCTATCTGTGTGTATATATATATATATATGAATTATTAATTTTTTTTTCAAAACAAAACTTTAAAGGTTATTATTTTATATTTATACATTAGTTATTAATTAATTATAAAAATTTTAAAAAATTAAATTTAAATTATTAAAATTTTGAGTTTTTTTATGAATCATACTCAAACGAATATAAAATATTAATTTATTTGTAAATAAAATCATCTATTACTTAATAAAGTCAAATTGTTAAATTCAATTAGATTCCGTATAATTTATATTCACAAAAGTTAGAATTCAATTTTTAATTTTAATAAAAAGTAATTGTCTATAATAATCCTCTATATATAACTAATATATATACACTTCATTTCAAAATTTTAATATTTTAAATACTAATTAATAACAAAAATACATATAAATTGAAATAAATTTCAAATCTAATTGAAATAAATTTCAAATCTAATACATCATTATTAAATATAATAAATGAAAAGTGAATTTTTACATAAAACTTAAATTGAATGAATTATATGTCTATTTATTTCAAATACTAATACGAATACTATACTATACTTCTAGAGTTCAATTGTTTTTCCTGGTAAGAAAGAAACTACTGTATCATGCGAGGAAAATTGCTAACCAAGGACGTAACGGTACTGAGATAAACAACTACCATTTTTGAATAAATAGGAGCGGGAAAAATTCATTTTCTCTCTCCGTAAGCATTTCAAAATTCTGTCTCTCTCTAAACTCTTTCTCGCTACCTCTCCTCCTCTCTGTAAATCCGCTTCTCTAGATTTTTTTTTCGCTTCTGCAACTCAACTGAGGTATTCTCCTCTAGATTGCCTCTAATTGCTCTTTTGCTCTGGTTCCACTAGATTTTACTTTATTTTTTTAAAGCTCAGCAGCATTTAATATCACAAAATTAACTGCGAAATGGTATTAACTATATTTAGGGTTTCACCAGGGATAGCGTTCACATTGCTTTCTCCGCTGGTAAATCGAGACTTGTTCACACATTTTTTGTTTTAACTTGAATTTGATCGAGATCTTAGACCTCATTTATTGAATTGCTTTCTGGTGAAATTATAGTTTCGGGGCAACAATTTGGTTTAATTATGGTGTGAATGTAAACGAAGCTAGCTTCTACAAAATGTTGCAGCTAAATCTGATATTGTTGAGTTTGTTCTTTTTCCTGTTTTTGTGGAGGAATAGATACAATTTGTGTAGATAATAAAAAATGGGAGTGGAAAACTACCACGTCATAGAGCTAGTAGGTGAAGGCTCGTTTGGGAAAGTGTATAAAGGCAGGCGCAAGTACACAGGCCAGGTAAACTTTGTATTTCATTTTTTTTTTGTTCTATTAATTTGTAATATTTTTGTCTTCTTTTTTTTTTTATTTAATATTGGTGTTGTTGTTGTTGACAGACTGTTGCGATGAAATTCATTATGAAGCATGGGAAAAGTGAGAAGGACATTCATAATTTGAGACAGGAAATCGAGGTAACCATATTCTGGACTGATATACTTCGGCCAATTTCATTCTCCCTTTGGGAAGTTATTCTTTATGCTTGACATTTTCTTTAATCGTTTTATTTTTATTTTAATTGCTGATTTATGCTTAATATCTCAAATGTGGCAGATTCTAAGAAAGCTGAAGCATGAAAATATTATTGAAATGCTTGATTCCTTTGAAAGCCCCCAGGAATTCTGTGTTGTCACAGAATTTGCGCAGGTAATTATCTCCATTCTTATGACTATCTTGGAATGGCTTACAACCATAAAAGGAAAAAGGAAAAAAAAGATAATATCCTGTGACTAGCTGATGGCATTTGCCCAATACACAGGGTGAGCTATTTGAGATACTAGAGGATGATAAGTGCCTCCCCGAAGAACAAGTTCAAGCAATTGCAAAGCAGTTGGTACTTCTCCCTCCAATTAGAAAAAAATTAGCGCCTAACTGATTTGGTCTTGCTGGCTTTTTTTTTTTTTAAGTTTATTAGCTATAATATTCTGGACTTCAATTTTCTGCTGTTCAATCTTACAGGTGAGAGCACTGCATTATTTGCATTCTAACCGTATCATCCATCGGGACATGAAACCACAGAACATACTCATTGGTGCTGGGTCAATTGTTAAGGTTAGAACTTAGACGAGATGCTGGTATTCAAGGTTCCCAGTTTATTTGCTCAAGTACTCTCATATTATTGTGTGCTGCCCATGTAGTTAATGCTAATACAAGCTCTTTTGTATAATATCTGCAGACATTTTCTGTTTATTTATGAAGATTATCTCTCATGTTTTAATCTCTTAATGATTTCATTTAGCATTTTACAGTTTCTAGTAAAATATCCTATTGTCCTGTTCTATAATTAAAGGCTAGGTTTTCAACAAGTGTTGTGATCTTGTGTATACCCTTTTTTATCTGCTACAGCTTTGTGATTTTGGATTTGCACGTGCCATGTCCACAAACACTGTGGTTTTACAGTCCATAAAAGGTTTGGCTGATATCTTTGTGATGAACCTTCCACTTTGTAGATTACTACTCTGCTGAATTTTGCTTTTATATTTGGTTACAGGAACTCCATTGTACATGGCTCCGGAGTTGGTAAGGGAGCAACCATACAATCACACTGCTGATTTATGGTCTCTTGGAGTGATATTGTATGTGCATGCTTTCTCTCTATCCTATTTATATGGAACTGGCTAAGTCTATTTAATCTCGACTTTGATTGAGTTAATTGTGAAACAAAAAGTTTCATCATAATTACATTTCTTTTGCAAAGGTTCCTAGTTAAATTTTGGTTTGAATACGCAACTTTCAGATGCATTTTAAATGACCATATAAATGTGTGCAATCAATCATTTGGTATTCTGTTCAGTTAGGTTTTTATCTTTCTTGTACCTTGATTTACATACATAATTGGACCTAATGCGTCACGGTTTTAACAGGTATGAATTATTTGTTGGTCAGCCCCCATTTTATACAAATTCAGTTTATGCACTTATCCGGCACATTGTTAAGGTGCATTTGCTTGAACTCTTTTGAGTTAACTTAAGCTTTATGACCAGGTGTGTGGTAGCAGCTAATGTTATTTGTGATATCCCAGGATCCAGTAAAATATCCTGATGATATGAGTCCCAATTTCAAAAGCTTTTTGAAGGGATTGCTGAGTAAGGTTGTTCTATACCTCCCCTTGTAGATGATTGCTATCAATTTGAATTTTGATATTAAAATTGATCCCTAGATTTTATTTATTTATTTATTTATTTTTTGCAATATAGGTACCGCAAAATCGATTGACTTGGCCTGCTCTTCTTGAACACCCATTTATTAAGGAAACCTCGGATGAAATAGAAGCCAGGGTAATGTTATTCCATACATGCTCTTAGTTTCACACTTCCGTTCATCTTTTTCTTCAATTTTAAAGTTTAGAAAGTACAATCTTGACAGTCTCACTCATAAAAGCTGCAAGCGTTAGTTTCACTCACTTTCATTCTACCTTTTTCTTCAATTTTTAAAGCTTAGAAAGTAGAATTTTACCGATCTCACTCATAAAAGCAGCACGCCTATCAAGAATGATTTTGGAGCACAATCAACAATAAATGACTCCTTTTCAGCTATCTACAATATGAGCATGCATATTTCATATATATATATATACACACACACACACATTTCCAAAATGCTTTGTTGTAGATTATAGAATTATAGTATTCGGTGAAATATCTTCAGGAAATGCGTGCTGCAACTGCTGCAGCCAGGGGATGTGATGCAGCATGGAGGGGTGAAGTCCAAGCATCAACCGTTTTGGTTGTCTCCAGTCCAGAGGGTATGGCTTTCGCTAGATGCTTAGTAGTTCTAAACTTCAGTGGCTTAAAATATCATCAATTACCTTCTTGCAGGTAGAAATAATTCTGCTGCTGCTCTTGAGAATTGTAATGCTCCAAAGCCTCATAATGATTCTAAACTGAATAGTCCTAGTGTAGCCACAACCAATTCTGCACCACATGAAGAATTCCCTGGATTTGCAAGTCCTAACGATGCTAAACAGTCAGGTTGGTGAAGTATTGCTAGCAATAGTATAAATTATGTTCATTTTTTTCATTTGAATTTTTGAAAAAGAAATTTGCCTTTTCTTTTTGTAAGCAAACTCTGTATGATCTCTTTTTCTACCCAGTCTTGCATTGACCTCCTACATCATAAGTTGATACCAGATGGGCAATTTTAACTCTAAATTTCAAGCCAATTGAAAAGTCATAAATATCTGAATTTTGCAGTTTCCTGGTTTGTTCAGTTCTTTATCATAGCCGATGTATCCCTTTGGTTGTTTAGATGTTGAATCTGTTGTTAGCTAAGTTTGTAGTTGCTCATAAAACAGTAGACTAGACCCGGTTTTGACTTATATTAATGCAAACCTCTCTTTTTGGTAATTTGTATATAGTCATATATGTAATTACATAGAGTTATATCAAGTTATCCTATTCTAAAAGAGGAGAAGGGCTTGTAATCTCTTTAATGATGTTTTGATGGTTTCTCCCTTGCTTAATGACACTACGTAGATATTTTTAACATCAAAAGTGTAAACCTCTTGCATGTGGGGAATTATGGTTGTGTGTGTGCTTTTGTGCATCACTTGTGCAGTGTATTTTTATTAATTATCAAACCTAGTAATTATTCCCTTCCAATGTTGCATTAAACCATTTTGATGTGGAAACTGAAAGTGTAATTATATATTGTTTCTCTTCAGGTAGCCAAGCATTAGACAGATTGGAAAACAACTCCCGCACTGTTAAAGGTGCACAAATGATTGGTCAAGATAATGAAGCATTGGCACTTGTTTTGCTACCATTAAAAAGATGGTCAAAAGAATCCCAACATTCTTGCAGGTGAATTGAGTTACTTTCTCATTATAATTTGATTATATTTAAAAGTTGTTAGCTTTTTCTATTTTTTAGCCTAGGCAAAAATAAGCTCTAATTTGTGCCTTACTTTCTAGAAAAGTTCGTAAAAGGACCATGTGCATGTTGTACTTCCTACATGAGGCCTTTTAAATTAAAGAGAAAAAAAAACAACATTTGAAACGTTACATGATTTTGGAAACATGCCATTGGGCAATAGGAATGATTGCACTCAAACATTCTATATTTTATTTTGGGAAGAATGTGAAACTATAAGAGCTAGAGTATTTTTTTTATTTATAAAAATTCATAAGATGGAATGGTTTTGATAATTTATTCTCAATTGTTATAATGGCTTAAGTGTTTTAATAATGGTCTGCCTCACAGTTTCCTAAATGAAACTGTGAAGTATTACTTGGACAAGTAAAAGTGTGCAATTCTATGGAGATGCCATATTTAACACATCTAAAAACTTGCCTTTCTACGGTTGCACACTTATACACCTTTCTTGAGTCTCAACCAGAAAGCCATATTCATCAAGAACACTTGCATTTGCACTTGCATGAAATAAAGCAATAGCATTTGATTACAAGTTACAACAAACCCTATGAAAAGTCATATACATGTGCTAAGTTAGAGATCATTTTATAACAAGTCCAAAAAGTTAGTCAAAGCAAATATTAGGCTATTAGTCTAGCAATGAGTGCCTGCATTAGAAAGCAGGCACTGGACAATGGATATTGTAGTTTTGACTTTGTGATACTTCATTACATATATTCTGCCGCCTCTCACTAATCTTGTATGTGTATTTTTGGTTTTAGTGTCTTAGTTATCTAAACGATGGCTTGTATTTAAAAAGTAGCCTATTTCTATTATAATTGAGACATTAAATTGCTTTTCAAAAACATTCAGGGATCAGGATCTTCCTACTTCAAACCAGTCACTGAAAATTCTTTCAAACTTAGCTGCAGCTGGCGCAATCCAGTCTAGCGGGTTACTTGATGAAATACTATGTGAACTTCTTGACTTCACTGCTGTTATAATCAGCTTGAAATCTGTGGAATTCAATGATTTAATTGCAAAGGTATATTACAGCTGGAGTTCATTTTGAAGCCCAAAGTCTTTCCTTTTTTTCTATACTCATGCCTATATTTCAATGACAATTAGTGTTGGATTATTGCATTATTTTGGGTTGACAAATTATCATGATTGTAATTAGATTATAAGTGATGATCTATGTTCTTTTACATTATGTTTTTCAGTATTTATCATATTTTGTATACCAGTTGTAAATACTGTAAGAGACAATTTTGGAGTTCAGGCTTCTTTTCAGTATTGCATCTCTTCTTTCACTTAGATATTTCTTCTCCTTTCCTCACAGGTTTGGAATTACTATTGTTGTCTACTAATTTTTTCCAAATTTTGACTGCATAAATTTGGAAATGATTATCATTATTGAAAAAGCTGGATGTCTTCAATTGCCATGCACTGTGAATGGTTGGTTTTTCATTGTCTAAGTATTAGCAGTGACAGACATAATTCTAATTTCTTAATTTTGCAGAGTTTTGCTATTATGAAACTATCACTAGACAACAGAGTTAGTGGTATTGGAGCTTCATATTTCACCCATTGGGTTGCCTTGATTGAAATTTTTGCACAGGTATTATGTCCTTATACATAATGTTATTTCTTCCACCTATAAATGCCCTTATTCTCAGTTTTCTGATGATGACAAATGCATAGGTTGTTGGTTGCAATGAGGACAACTCTGGAAGAGTACTGTATGAGGCTACTGCTTGCGTCACAGTTGTGTTATCAACAGTTGCCAAGGGACTCAAATTAACTTCATGTTCAGAAGCAGTTTCTACTCCAGTAATGAATGAAACAATGAAGAGAATTTTGGATCATGCTAAGACATGTGGATTGGTTGAACATTTATGCCTTTGCTTGGTAACGACAGGCTCAAGCCTTATTTCAGGTTCTTCAAACATGTTGCGTGCTGCTTGTGAAGCTTGTAGAGCTATGTGGTCATTGATAGATGCAGTGGAAACTCTTTTTATGAAAGCAAATGTTTATTTATTTCCATTAAATTCTTTGTGGAGTCATTCTTTAACCCGACTTGACATTCAAGATCAAGAAAGAGGTTCATTGACTGGGACAGATTCAGCCAGAATTATTGATGCTGTGACAAGGGCATTCCTAAAATCAAAAGCAGTGCAGGTGGCTATATATTATTGCTTTCATCAACATCTAGAGGCTGTGCTGACTGCCAGTATTCAGGTGTTTTTCTTGTATCCTTAGTTTTTGAAATTGTTATTACACTATAATGATTGAAGAAGCTACTTTATTTTAATTCATTTTCTAATTATTTTACTTAATATTTGTGCTTCAGTCTCTGTATTGATTTGTAAGTTTACTCTTTTTGAAATGGTTCAGCTTTTGACAAGGTGCTGCCTCTATAATGCAATTGTTCCTGGTGTTCTGTGTGGTTTGCCTAGTTCTCTCCCTGTTACTACTGTTGTTAGTGGTGGAGGGGATGGAACCATTGTTTCAGAGATCTTCTGTATTTTATCTTTATGTGCTACATCTTCAAACAAAGATCTTCAAGTGGGTGAAACAAATAACTTCAAGAGCAAACTAGTGAATCCTTCAGTTCTCATATTGCATTCATGCCTTATACTTGCAACCATTGCTCAGTGTTTGAAGTCAACTGGACGGAATTCTGCATTATTTATGCTCACAACCTCTCCAAAGAAACAGTCATCCCGACTTTCAGTTCTTGCCCATCATTTTTCACATGATGATGGAACCAAAAATTTATTGCGACCTCATTGTGCATCAGCCATGCTGGCTGTTGCATCCATTCTAGCTCTTGAAAGTGGAGCTTCTGTGGAGTCTTCTATCTCTGAAATAGCAGTTCCTTTGATTCCTCGCACTGGCACGATCTGTGAACACCTCAAGATATCAGTAGGCAACGAAGATGAAATGGGGCCTAATAGAGCAAATGGCATTCTTTCATATTGGCATGGACTTAAGGATGGATGTGTTGGCTTGCTAGAATCCAGGTTGAAATGGGGAGGTCCGTTAGCTGTGCAACAGTTATGTGCAAGTGGTATCCCTCTTCTTCTTATTGAGTTATTAACCAAAAACCATCTGACTGCTTCTCCTAAAGGAATGGATAGCACAAAAGATCGAGTTGGGTTATCCCCTCTTGGGACTGTTTGGACAATCTCATCAATATGCCACTGCCTTCCAGGTGGTGCCTCAACTTTCCGCCAGATTTTAGTCAGAAGTGAACATATCAAGCTCATATCTGAGTTGATATGTGATATACATCTCAAGCTTGTGAAGGGCTGGGGTGGACCTGGTGGAGGGAAGGATGGTGTCAGAGACATAATAAATGCAGTAATTGATCTCTTGGCCTTCCCTTTTGTTGCTGTACAGAATGCTCCCGGTTTGCCATCTGCTACTGCTTCTGTGAACAGTGGATTCCTTCTCAACATGGGTTCACCTGGAGGAAGAATATGCATGGAAGATAAAGACATGGTTAAAGCAATTGAGGAAGACATGGGAAAGTATCTTAAAATCCTTCTGGAGGTTAGCTGAACTTTCTTGCTTCTTGTGTTCTTTTCTTTTTTCTGGATCAGGACAAGGAAGATTGTTTTACATGTTTCAATAGTTTTCGGATAAAACTACACTCTGTGTACAGCTTTGTTTGACCAGCCAATCTTCTAAACCTTTTAAATGTAGATTCCCAATGTTATTAATATGCATTGCAGTTCTGCAGGAGAACTTGTGTATGATATGCATATCTTCATAATCTCTTATTTCATTTGTAGTTTTCATCATGAGAGCAGGATACAATGCTGGCCACTGAAACCATATGTAATTGAGAAACTTACGAGTGTTGTTATTCTATTGCTGCCAAACTTCTTAGGTGGGAGTGCCAGGCTTCATCCTCCGATGCTTGGAACATATGGAGCTAAAGGATTTGGGAAGGCCTGTTGCATTTCTTGCCAAAATGGTAGCACACCGACCTCTTGCAGTTCAACTTGTGGGCAAAGGTCTCTTGAATCCAAATAGAGTGAGAAGATTGCTAGATAATTCAAGTCCAAGAGAGGTCATGATAGATGTTCTAATGATCATTTCTGATCTAGCTCGTATGGACAAGGTCAGATTTTATTGATTTTTCTCATATTGGCATAATAACTTGGGCACTAGTCCTGGAAGATTTTGGTCAGACTATGAGCTAGCTAGTCTAATTTTTATAACTTCGTTCACAGAAGGTTGATGAATTTCAACTGATTTAATCATTGTCAAACTTTGCCTAATCAATATAAAAAAACATATAAAATTTTTCCGTGATACTGTCTGATGATCTTGGATATTGTTGGTGTTCAGGGTTTTTATGACCACATCAATGGGGCCTCCATGTTGGACTCCTTGAAGGGGTTTCTTACGCATGAAGATCCCAATATACGTGCAAAGGCATGCAGTGCTCTCGGCAATATGTGTCGGCATAGCTCCTACTTCTATGGTTCACTAGTAAGTACAGAACAATAAATTGCTAGGCAGTATGCTCAACCTTGTGGATCATTTAGTTATGCGGACATCTAAAAATGATTTTATTTCATGTACAGTTAAAAAAATGTTATTGGAAATAGAATTACTTTCTAAGGGATCCACACAAAATATTCTTGTTCTGACAGTTTATTTTGATTTCTAGGCAAGACATCATATAATTGGTCTACTCATTGATCGATGCGCTGATCCAGATAAACGCACACGGAAATTTGCATGTTTTGCTGTAAGATCTGTTTTTTAAATAACATTGCTTTATGATTGGTTGAATTTATTTCAAGAGAAACAAAACTTGTAAACAGTGCATAACATCTAATTTGTCTTACTCTTCAGATTGGAAATGCTGCGTATCATAATGACATGTTATATGAGGAGCTCAGAAGATCTATACCTCAATTAGCAAATTTGTTACTCTCAACCGAAGAAGACAAAACTAAAGCAAATGCTGCCGGTGCATTAAGTAATCTTGTCCGCAATTCCAACAAACTTTGTGAAGATATCGTCTCTAAAGGAGCCATGCAGGTTTGTTAATTCACTGATGTAGTTTTTAACAAAAACTTCCTGCATGAGCCGATTTAAAAATTAAGAGCACAAGAAGTAACACATTTTTAGGCGAGGACTAAAAAATTGAAAGTTTACGATTGTGACCAATTTTATCCTCAAAATTTCACTAATCTCTCCATAAAATATTGCAATTGGTACTAAGGTTCAAAAAGCTGCTCTTAGTATTGGAATTCTTATCTCTGTTAGAACTTGTTATAGATATTAGGAACTTAATTGAAGTTAGCTTTGTACTACAGTTTTTTAACTTTTACGTTCCTTTAACGTTTCATGCGTTAGCTTTTGAGTTTTATCGTTATGAGAAATTGAGGTTTTTATGAGCTGGCATTTGAAGGAAGTACATAAAGCCTTTCAAAATTACAATACTAAAATGAAAATGAACTTTTACTTGCCTGTCAATCCGAAAGAAAAGACATTTGCATGATGATGGGTATTATATGGTTTGCCATAATGAAATGAAATGTAGTTGAAATTTTTGTTGTTTCAGGCTTTGCTAAAGGTGGTAGCTGATTGTTCCGCTCTAGCCCTTAATCCAAGCAGGAAAGACGCGGTAAATGAATCACCATTAAGGATAGCTCTTTTTTCATTGGCAAAGATGTGTGCACATGCCCCTTGCAGACAGTTTCTCCGTTCATCAGTCTTGTTTCCGGTGATCGGACGGCTCCGACAGTCTCCAGAATCTACAATTGCCAATCACGCCTCGTTTATAATTAGCAAAGTTGCCGAGGCTTGAAGAAGCAAAGCTAGAGGTAGTCAAAAGGTATGATCTTTTTTAGCTTAGTTTCCACTGAGCAGTCCTGGTGATGCAATTAGCCAATGAGTATAAATTAAAATTTTTGCTATACAGTGAGATGCTGTAAAACATATTTTATACATATTATGTAAATGCATTAATTTTTTTTTAATGTCTGAAATTTAAATGTATTTAAATCAAAGGTGAAAAAACTTCTTGACCCTTTTTGTTTTTTATGAAAGGTAAAATACACTTAGATCCATAAAGTATATTTGAAATTATAATGACATCACGAACGTTTGTTTAAACCTCAATTTCAATATGGATTCTTTCTGACCTAATAGTCAATATTTAAAAAAAGAAAAAGAAAAAAAGAAGTGTTGTAATAACAGGAGCAGATAAACTCCACTCCTGCATGAAAGTAACTAAAGTATTAATTAGAATATAATCAAATATTACTTTTTAGTAAAAAAAAATCTTATAATTTAGGACTAAATGTTTTATTTTTTTGTTTTAAAATATAAATTGTGGTTTTTACACGTGGATTAAAAATAATTAATTTTTTTTAATTATAATAAAATTATAAATACTTTATCAAATCATCCTTCATTTCAAAATTAAAAATAATTTATAAAGATGGTTATTCTAAGTAACATTATAAACCATCAATTATTATTATTTAAAATATTTAAAAATATATTTATATTATATTCTCTAGATAAAATAGCCATTCAATAATGGCTTATAAAATAAAAATTCTTTTAGCCTCTGTTTGTTTCGTTGCAAAATAAGTGTGAATATGTATGAAAATTTGCAAAATGCAGTGTTTAGAAAGAGTGTAAAATAATATGTGAAGGTAAAATATAAATTATTTTACCCTGTAAAATTTTCTCCCCAAGACGGGAGAAAAATACGTGAGAGATGGTATAATAATTTATTATTCAGTGTAAAATAACATAATAACCATCCATTTCGCTTCTTTTCATCTATTATTTTGCCCTTCCTAAATAAAGTAAAATAAATTTATTTTATTTCCTCTCTCTTATTTGTCTCCTAAACCAAACAAAAAGTTTAAAATAAAGGATGTAAAATGAACAGCATTATTTTACGCCCTTAATTTACACTTTTCCTTTATTTTACACCCTCTCTTATCCAAACACAGGGTTAAGGCCTTGAGCGGTGGGTTTTGCTGAAGTAACACGTCGTCAACAGAAGGTCATAGCGAATCTTTCCACTTGGTTTGCCATTCCGAGAAGCGACGGTTTAGGATAGGTCAACCAATCTCCGAGCGATCCAGAACTTGACACGAGGCCCGACTTAAAGAATGTACTGGTAGTTAACAATTTTTTCACGTTTTACTTTTACCTATTGGCTCGTTACCCAACGCACTCCTGATCTCATCTCAACCAAAAACTGGCCAATAGCTTACAGAGCAGGACCCTATAAACTATAATAATTTGTACTTCGGTCAGAAATTGGGTTTTATATTTCAGTGTCAAACAGTATACAGTAAAAATGCACATGATAGAATAGTTAAATCCCCAGAATTTTTAAAATTTTTTATTTAATTATTATAACTATTTACTTTTTGACCTTCACACCATATTCTTAACAAATAATTATGCAATTTTGAATGCAGTATTATTCAATTTATTATTTTTACATTTATAAAAATTAATATAAATTAAATAATAACTTTTTTTCATAATATTTTTACCAGAAAACCCTTGCCAACGATAATAATGTCTTTCGTAATAGTCTCTTTGTTCCATAATTATTATTCTATTTTCTCTTTTTATCTATCCAAAGTATTAATTTATTTGGTTAGAATTAAATAATATTTAAAGTTTGCCGTCTAAAGTTTAACCGATGTTTTTTTTTTTTGATTGAACGAGAAATCGAAACTTTAGATGTGAGTAGCACATGCAAGGATCTTCGAACTTATATATGTCTGATAAGGCCATTGACAATTCAAAAACTGATAGATAAGTAGTCGTACTTATCTCTGTGCTGAGACAGCTACCGCGCACTGCGCAATTAGACAAGGACGCCCTGATTTCTAGATTTATTAAATAAAAACATTATTATTAAGAAAATTATTTTCATTTATATTGGGAAGCACATGCATACGTGGAAGGATGACGTGGCTAAAGAGAATCAAACTTTTTTTCTGTTATGACATGAATACCCTTCGCATTGATTTTTCCTATTATCAATCATATGCTATCATGTGAGTAATGGCATGCATGATAATACGAGATATTGATTAATCGAAGTGCACGATTACGTGGCCAACACGTAATTTAACATATAAATTTCAGAAAAAAAAAAGAATTTTCTGGTTTGTGAATTTTAAAAAATTTTGAGTTGATTTACTATGGACCACTAGTTTGGGTAGACGATGAGATGAGAAACTAACTCTATCATTCGATGGAGGCCCCCAGCAGTGTTCGATAGGTGGCGAAAGCATATTTCATCATTCATTAGAAAAAAAAAAGATAAAATGGTGACCTTTTATAAATTGATTTTGGCTATATTCGAGAACAATTTGAAACTTTTTATATATTAATTTAGATTGTGTGGGCATCAAGATATTCGGTAATATATTTTAAATTAACTCATGTGATATTTAATATTTTTATCGTTTCATAAAAAATTAATTAATAATTAAACGATATTAAAACAGTTAATAGCTATCAAAATATATAATTTTTGCGGAACAGACAGACGTTTAGTGTATAAAATAGATATGGATAAATTGATTTGGTGCATAAGATAGGTGTGGCCAATTTGTATCCTTGTTGTTGAAAGCTATTTGTGTAATTGCATTCACAAAAAGGATGACCAAATATAGTGTATACGTGTGAGTATTTATATACACACATGCATTAATTCACATTTTGAATTAAATTAAATAAATATGTTATATACATATGTATATTATACCAATGTTAATCCAATCAGAATCAATAGTCAAATCTTATTTCTTCAAAACAAAACAACATATATGAAGATGTAAGCGTAGATTAGGAATTGATTTTCCATTAACGAACATAAACGAGAACGAAAATCAAATTGTAGAACAAAAATCTAGTTTTCGGTGAGAACTCCCACTTCGAACGTACATACGATGATGTCAGAGTCAAAGTTCAGATCTACAATTGAAAGAAGAAGAAGAATCAATGGCTGGTGAAAATGTGGCCAAAGTTTCGATTTTTCATAGATATATTATTCGTTGGGACTTGTGAAGAAGCAAAACTTTATTCCATGAAAATGACTTTCCATCTTTATCCAATTCCACCTGCTCTGCACGACACAGGGAATTCGAGAATTCTGGGCAGCGGTTCGCAAACTTTGGAAAGAACCAACAACCAAATTATTTTCGGTTTTTGGTTTAAAATCTTTTATAATTTTGATTTTCAATTTTTAAATCAATTATTTTAAAATATTTATTTTCTGAATAAAATCGAACCATTAATCTCAGTGTTTTGTATTGAGTATATGCAGTTAGCAATTATTTTATTAGTGACAAAATTTATAAGTTCTGAATTTGAAACATAAAATGTTGATGACATGACATAACCTCAATTATTCAGACTATTGAAGCAAACAAGCAAAAAGCACTATTTGACTAAATAAGGTTATGCATTCATGTGCAATGTGTCTGCAAACAATGCTAGCTGGCAATGGATATTAACAGGGAAACCAATGTAAAAGTACTGCCTCCAGACCAATCAAGAAAAAAAGGTTACTCTCCAATTCAATTAACTAAATCAGTCATTTTCAAAAAAAAAAAAAAACTAAATCAGTCAAAATAAAAGCTGAGAAAACAGTTAAAAGTTAGTATAAGATGACTAATTTAGTCCCACATCTATTACATAATACTTATTTTTTAAAAAATTATTAAATTTATTTAAATTATAGTAAATTATTAAATAAATAAATTATATTATTTATAATTTAATATTAATCTTTTCAGAAAGTTATTAAAATTGAAGTAATGATTAAATATTATAAAATATATTTATTATTTTTTAAAATTACAAATATGATAATATTTTAAAATAAATTATTTTTTTAAATATGATAAAAATTATAAAACAGAAATAATATAAAAATACAATAAAACATCTTGCCTTGGCTGTCGGGCTGTCGAAGGCTTGAAGGGAAAGAGGGGCAAAATGGAAATTGTGAAGAGGTACTGAACTGACTGCCGACCTAATGAGGGCTCTTTTTCCTATGAAAGTCCCTCTCACTCTCTGCCATTGACAGGGAATGGTGTTTTAAGCCAAACCCATCTCCCTTAAGATTTGCTTCTATGAGGCCTATCTCATGCTAACCTGGTGACTCCACGCGCCACACACATGACCTTTCAACTTTCTTTTTATAAAATAATTAATAAGTGATCAATGCTTAAAAAATATGAATAAATAATATAGTACTATTAAATAAATAATACATAAATAATTTAAAAAATATAAATTAGAACATACGAGATATAGACAATAGATAGAATATGCACACGCTTAAAAGACATTACACTAAATAAGTAATATATTTATATTTTAAATAAATAAATAATGATTTATAATAAATTACAAACATAAAATTAAAAAAAACCTTAAATTTCTTATTTTATTAACACAAAAATAAATTAAAAAACACTCCATTTTTTATTGGTAATAAAAAAATCTTAATTGATTATTTCATATATCAGGAGTTAAGTTGCATAGACACGTCACATAAGATATAGAAACATATATGATACAATAATTTTTAAAAAAATAGGATATTCACACACTTATAATATATTACACTAAATAAGCAATACATTAATATTTTAAATAAATAAATAATTATTTATAATAAATCATAAACATAAACTAAAAAATATTTAATTTCTTATTTCAATATAATCAATTAAATTCTCAAAATTATTATCACTATTTAAAAATACATTAATAATTTGTATATATCTTTTTATGTTATTTATATAATGCATGACTTTTGTTACTACGTACCTTATAAAAGACTTCACACAAGTAGAGTTGCATGCGGATCGGATAGGATTGAATTTTTTAATTTAAAGTACCTGACTCATATGTGTGGATCAATAATTTTTTGATCCAACACAATCCATTAAATGAGTAAATCTGCGTGTTATAAAAAGGTCGGGTTGAGTTAGGTATGGGTTTAACGTAAATTCATGGGTCAAATAAATAATAATAATAATATTATTTTTAACTAAAATATAACTATTTAAAAGAAATTACTAAGAAAAATAAATATATTTAAAAACTTAATTAAACTATAATTTTCACAAACTACAAATATATTTTAATGATAATATTAAAATTAAATGTCCTAACATGATAATTGTTATCATCATCATAATCATAATCAACAATGAAATGTTAAATTTCCTACTAAAAATGATAATCAGTAAAATAAAAAATACTTAGTAACAATAAATTACAATATATTTCAATAGTGACAATTCTAAATAAGTTTATACTAAAGGGAAAAAAAAACAATAACTTAAAAGCCAATATCTACTGAATATGTAAATAATTTAGTAATTTACACTCAAAATTATATATCAAATTAAATTAGTTAGATAATTCATAATTACACACATATATATTATTTATGGGTTGAATTAGGTCTACAGATTTATCTAATAAATCTATGAATTATAAAGATGACTCACTCAACTCAATCCATTATATATTTAAATCCACGGTATTTGATTGGGTCGGATTAGAGCGGACTATTTATACATACAGATACTTATAAAGTTATATCGTAGCATTGTAACTCTTCAACATATCTTAATGAAATATAAATTATTATTTTATTATATAATTTTACTATTTTTAACTGATGATACGAAAGATTATTGATGCTTTAACGTTGCTTTATGGGTCGCAGGAGTTTTAATACTAGTTAATGGTATTTTTTTTTTAATTTTTCGAAAAAGAATTCTGAATTTTACTGTTAAGAAAAAAGAACCTTGGAAGAGTTCACGGACAAGAAAGGAGAGATGTTCACAAAAAATTAATTCCCGTGGCCTCTAGGTTTGATTTGAAAATTGCATCAACCATTAATGGACTATAAAAAGTAAGTGAGAAAATCAGGTAGAGAGAGAGACTTTACATATACATACAGAGAGAGAAAGAGAGAAAGTGAAAGCTCAAAGTTAGGGGAGAGAGAGTGGATATATATACATATAATATATGCAAACAGTGCAACCTTTGTGGCTTTGTCCAAGTCCTAGAGAGAGAAAAATATACATATAAAAGATTAGAGAGAGAGAGAGAGAGGCGAAAACAAAACAAAACAAAAGTATATATCAAGAGTTGAGAGAGAGAGAGAGAGAGAGAGAGAGGGTTGTTGCCGAGTTAGCTGCAAATAGCTTAAAGAAAAGAAGAAAGAACGAAGAAAAAAACCCTAACCCTAAAGAAATGGTTTATTTTGCTGCTCTGTGCTGTGATGACCTGTAAGGCTTGTATTTTTCATCTTCATCTCCACAAGTGAAACTAATGCAAGTGAAGTTCACATTTTTGTAGTAATTTATTGTGAAATCAAGCCCTTTATAAGCTGCTTTCTGGTGATTGATGTTTTGTTGCTTATCTTGAGCTCTTTTACTTTGCTGGAATTTTTTGTACCAGAAGCTAAGAATTAGGGTTTAATTGGGGGTTTATTTGAAGTGGGGTTGCTACAGGTTGAGGTTTTGGCGTTTCTTTTTTGTCCGCTTTTTTGAGTCTCCTGCACTTGTTTGGCTTTTTGGTAAACTGGGTCTGTTCTATTTTGGTGAAGAACTTAATTTTCTTAAGGTGAAATACGTTTATGTACTTGGTGTTTGATGTGCGATCAAAAGGAACTTTTATTAGCAGAATTGGTCTATAGAGAAGACAGTTTCTGTGTTCTTTATTGTCCATCGATTTGTGGAGTGTTTGGAGCTTGAAAGAGCTTTCAAAGGAAACTTGTGTTGGCTACTGACAATTGAGTGTCTCTGCTGTAATTTTGGACTGTTGCACTGGAGCGTTTAGGGGTACCGGGGACAATGTCTTCGCTGAGTAGGGAGTTGGTGTTTTTAATATTACAGTTCTTGGATGAGGAGAAGTTCAAGGAAACAGTTCACAAGTAAGTTTGCTTCGCCTTTGGTTGTTTCAATTCACTTCGTGGTTCCATTTGGATGCTGAGAAAACTTGGCTCAACTGAGGATATGGGAAGCTGACAATTTACAAGTAAAGTGCAGAACTTGTTGAAATTTGCCAAATTTAGTATTAGGCTTGGTTGGCATAGAATTTGGTTGCTTTGATTTTGCTTTACTGCCAAATTCCTTAATTTGGATTATTTTTAGCTAGTCAAAGCTAGATAAACAATCCAGTAATCAGTACTGCAATTTTGGTTCCATGTACCAAGTTTTCTCAAGTATCAAATGGAGCACTAAGGAAGTTGAACTTAGATTGCTAATACCCTTTTTTTCTTCTCTGTGTTGTTATTTTATTTTTATTTTTGTTAACTGTATTTAAGGTTAGAGCAAGAGTCTGGTTTTTTCTTCAATATGAAACATTTTGAGGATCAAGTCCAGGCCGGCGAATGGGATGAGGTTGAGCGATATTTGTGCGGGTTCACAAAGGTTGAAGATAATCGCTACTCTATGAAGATTTTCTTTGAAATTAGGAAGCAGAAATATTTGGAAGCTCTTGACAAGTGAGTTTGAAAACTTAGATATTTTAATACCATAATGATGGACTTCTGGATTTGAACTGAAATACTTTCCTTCTTTCTGTTTGTTTTGGGATTCATTTTCTAAATAGATTATGTAATCAATGATAGTAATTTATGAGAATATAAATGGAGAAATGCTGATGTTTCATCTGGTATAGCATTTAAATGTTGGTTTGTTATGACATATTCGACCCAAACTATTATGTTGTATCTTCATTCATGTTTTAATTATGTTCTTATTCTGGTTTCTTTCATCAGACAGGATCGGGCAAAGGCTGTTGAGATTCTTGTTAAGGACCTTAAGGTTTTTGCTTCCTTCAATGAAGAACTATTCAAGGAGATAACTCAGTTGCTTACTCTTGACAATTTTAGGTAGTTTCCTCCTTCCTATAGTATTTGCGATGGTCAAACACATGAATTGGTTTGGATTTAGAATTCCATATTGTGCTCTTTGATCAGGCAAAATGAGCAGCTTTCAAAATATGGAGACACAAAATCAGCTCGTAACATCATGCTTGTGGAACTTAAGAAGCTTATTGAAGCAAACCCATTGTTTCGAGACAAGCTTACATTCCCCTCCTTCAAAAGCTCACGACTTCGAACTTTAATAAACCAGAGGTTATTATTGCCTATTTTTCTATAAGCTTTTTGCGAAACAAGATTGGTTTTGCATATTTATAACTTTCAAATTGGTTTGCCTTTTTACTTCTTAGTTATTGTTTCAATTAAAATCTGGAAGCTGATCTTAATTAACGTGCATGAAAGCTGTTTTTTAAGTGCTCATTTTTTATTTTGCAGTCTAAATTGGCAGCATCAGCTTTGCAAGAATCCTCGCCCAAATCCTGATATTAAAACACTCTTCACAGATCATGCTTGTACTCCTACCACTGCTAATGGAGCTCGCCCTCCTCCTCCCACAAATAATCCCATTGTTGGACCAATTCCCAAGGCTGGTGCATTTCCTCCTATTGGTGCCCACGGTGTATGTATTTTTAATCTGTCTTCCCTTAGTCACACTTGAGATCTTCTCATACAATATCTGCAATATCTCCTGCTTTACAGCCATTTCAGCCGGTTGTTTCCCCTTCTCCTGGTGCTATTGCTGGATGGATGTCAAGCAATAATCCTTCTTTGCCTCACCCTGCTGTGGCAGCAGGGCCTCCTGGTCTCATGCAGCCTTCTAGTGCAGGTGGAGCTGGTTACACATATGCCATTTGTAGTGCCATTGGTTCTTTGCTAGTTTGACATTCTTAGTGAATCTACATAATCACTTTTGGATTTGCACAGCTGCCTTCTTGAAACATCCAAGGACACCCACAGGCATGACTGGGATTGATTATCAGTCAGCTGACTCAGAGCACTTGATGAAGCGTATGCGCACTGGTCAATCTGATGAGGTCTGCACCCAGTTCATATTTTTTGTTTGATGGTGGCTGTTAGAAGTACTGGTTGCTGTATTTGTTCTGTGGTCTGTTGTTGTAGGTGTCCTTTTCTGGTGTAGCACATACTCCCAATGTCTATTCACAGGACGATCTTCCCAAAACTGTTGTACGATCCCTTAATCAAGGATCTAATGTTATGAGCATGGACTTCCATCCGCAGCAGCAAACAATCTTGCTAGGTTGATACTTGAAGATATGTTGCTTAACAGCACTTCAAAAGAAGATATAAAAATGTTCTCTTAATGCTAATTATGTATTTATCAAGTTTTATATTATTCTTTTTTGCAGTTGGGACAAATGTTGGTGACATTAGCCTTTGGGAAGTTGGCTCCCGGGATAGGTTGGCACATAAACCCTTCAAAGTGTGGGACCTCTCAGCTGCTTCAATGCCCCTGCAGGTATCATTTATATCAGTTAGGCTTGATATTTTCACTGTCTATTTTTTGTGAAGTTGACACCTAGAGATTCCCTTACCATCAACCCTTTTCCTGGAAAAAACTATTCTTGCTCTTCCTTATACTGTAATTCAATCTTGGGCATTTTGGTGACATCACCAGAGGACTTAATTTGTTTGCGAGTGAGAGTGTTATTGATTGAGATAGAGTTGGGAATTTGAAATGCTAGTTTATCATTATTCTCAAAATGATAAATTATTTTATTGCTAGCAGACAGCTTTATTGAATGATGCTGCAATATCAGTGAATCGATGTGTCTGGGGGCCAGATGGACTTATGCTTGGTATGTATGTGAATTTTACTTTTTCTGCAAGATCAATTTTGTTTATCTTGTTTTTTAACTTTTGCATTTGTATCTGTATATGGCTTCTTGCAGGGGTTGCATTTTCAAAACATATTGTGCAGATCTATACTTACAATCCAAATGGAGAACTAAGACAGCACTTGGAGGTAAGTGTGGCATCCTTGAATATTATATAATGCATGGTAGAAGTAAGTTACTTTGCAGTTAACTGCTTCTTTCATCTTCTAGATTGATGCCCATATTGGTGGTGTTAATGACATTGCCTTTGCTCATCCCAACAAGCAACTATCCATTGTCACATGTGGTGATGACAAGATGATTAAGGTATAGGCTTTATGCTTAGTTGGTTTACATGAGAAGGGAAAGGTCTACATATGATAATCTCGTACTTAACAGGTTTGGGATGCTGTAGCTGGACGTAGACAATATACATTTGAAGGTCATGAAGCTCCTGTATATTCTGTTTGCCCTCATTATAAAGAAAGTATCCAGGTACTTGTTCTTTTATGATGCTAGTGATCAAGTTTTTACTATTTGTTAGGTTCTTTGTTGTCTGAACTGTGCTTAAAATTGTGCATCTTTATGAATTTAAGAAATACCTGGAAGCTCCTGTCATTCTGAATTGCCATATACTAGAACTCATTTTATCTATATGTGCAGTTTATCTTTTCTACGGCAATTGATGGGAAGATTAAAGCTTGGCTATATGATTCTTTGGGATCTAGAGTGGACTATGATGCTCCTGGACTTTGGTGCACCATGATGGCATATAGTGCGGATGGTACTAGGTAAGACTCAGCAGTTACGGAGGTGGTCTCCATTTTTCCTTTTCCTTTTATTATTTTGTTGCTAACTATTATTGAAATATCCCATGGCAATAGCTGCACAGGGGACTTCTATGTTGATCATGATCATGATTTTATTTTACAGGCTGCATTTTTTCCCACTCTGCTGCTGTGAACTTAACATTTTTCCTTTGAAATATTCTGTGGCTTTTGGGTAGGTTCTTGTAGGATTTTAATTTGGGTTGGGAAATTTTCAGTAATGTTCTATCATCTGGCAGTTAAAAATAACAAGTCATCTAACATGGTTGCTATTAGCAATACCATTGATAGACAGGATATGGGTATCTGTTCTTTTTGGTCAAGTGAGGGTGTTGATCAGGGATAATGAGAATTATGGTAGTTAGAAAGCTATTATAAGAGGAAGCTCCAATGGGATGAATATGCATTAGAAATCTCAAGGATCAAGGTAGAGCCTCCTTGCAATCCACTTAATGATGGAAGCTTGACTAATGTGTAACTCTGAACTCTGCTTCCACCCTGGTAGCTACTAGCACTTTTTTTTTGTTTGTTTCTCATTATGTATGGCAATCTTAGGTTCTTCACTTGAGTTCTTGTACGTTAGGTGCATTCTGATGTAGCATCCTGGTCTGTGGAGTACTTGTAAGCTTACATATTGGCACATTAAACAATGCATCAAGCCCTATCTTTTAATTTCATTCCACTTATTTTATAATTGCATGTATAGAGTGAGAACAACCTTTTATTCTGTATAGGCTTTTTTCATGTGGAACAAGTAAAGAAGGTGAATCTCATCTGGTTGAGTGGAATGAGAGTGAAGGAACCATCAAACGGACGTATTCTGGTTTCAGGAAGCGTTCTTCGGGTGTTGTTCAGTTTGACACAACAAGGAGCCGCTTCCTAGCTGCTGGTGATGAATTTCAGATTAAGTTTTGGGATATGGATAATACGAACTTGTTGACAGCAGTTGATGCGGATGGAGGCTTGCCTGTTAGTCTTGCTCTACCTCCTTTTTTTTCTGGCATTGAAGTTTAAATATAACCTTTTACAGTTTTCATTCAAGTATATTATTTGCCGCAGGCAAGTCCTAGACTGAGATTCAACAGGGAAGGTTCCTTATTGGCAGTCACAACTAGTGATAATGGTATCAAAGTTTTAGCTAATAGTGATGGGTTGCGCATGATAAGGATGTTGGAGAGCAGGGCTATTGATAAAAACCGAAGCCCATCTGAACCCATAAACTCTAAGGTAATTTACTGCTTAGATTTTCTATGCATTAATTTTTTGTCTTTCTGATCATTGCCATGAGTCTTGAGAAGCGAAATGCATTAATCTCGGGCCTCATCCAATGTCACCATGGTTATCTGTCTTTGTGTTTCTAAAACCAATAAACTGCCAACAATATTTTGCTATGCTTTTAAGAGTGACTTGCCTAGACTCAATTTATGGCTCCACCCATAGACCAAATTAATGAAAAGTATATATTTCTTAAAACGAGGGTATTTTTGACTATTCATTGGGTAAAGTGGGAACAATTTTTTAAAAATCTCTATTTGCATCAGTTTGATCCATGGTGGACTTAGAGAGCAGGTCTAGGCAAGTTTTGTCATTTCTGAACATTCTTTAATGGAGTATCGTTAAATCTCCATCATCCTTTGCAGGTGCTCATATATTCTTATCTTTCAAGAAAACTCACTAATTGTCTTCCATCTATGTATTGTGCGACATGCTTTTATATGGATTCCTGAATTCCTGAAGTTAATATTTTTCTGAACAATATTTTGCTGTGACATCTCAATGTCCAAAGGATCAATTCTAGTTCTTTATGCCTGTGACATATCCAATGGATTTAGAAAAGCAATATATTCCAATGGAAAATTTCAATCGTTATAAAAAAGAAATGGGATTCAAGGTGGGAAAAAAGAGAGAAAAAAAATGTGAGGAGATAACTATAGATATCATAATCAAAGTCCTTTTGTGGATGACACTGGCTAATCATCACAACTGGAGGAAATTGTTTCAACCTATCTTGTGAATTGCTGGGATCTTAAATGGAATTAGAGTCCCGAAATACAATTTGGGTTTTGATGTTATTGCTATATGACAAATTGGATTTGCTGAATGATAGGCTTGTCTTTCTTTTGAGGAAATGATAGTTGGAGAGTTTTGGAGTAGAAAGTTCCTTGATGCTATGTTTTTTATTTGATGTTTTCTGTAGCATTTCAAGTTGAGGTTTGAATATGTAAAGTACGTGTCAATTACTTTCTGTTGGTTATGTTGGCAATCAATGTGCATTGAGTTCTCATTTGGTTTTGGCAACGCTATGGCGAAGAAGTAGAAACAGAGGTGTGAATATTGCAGCTATAAACTTTGAATTTGTGAAAAGTAAAATTAATGGTCGATTCTTGTAGCCAGTCTATCGCCCTGATGATAAACATGATGTTTTTGTTGTCGCTCTTATTGGATAAAGAAGCCAATATGTATAAATTGAACACTGCCTAATGCAACCTTAGTAATCATGATTTCTAGTCATAATTGATATGGATTTCGGTATGCTTGTTATGTTTTGTACCTGAGCCCTAACATATTTGTTGATTTCCTGATATGCTGAACTGTTTGAGTCTTCGCAATTCAGCATTCCTCACCATCGAATGAATTAGGCTCAGAAGAGATTGGGGAGCTGGACCACGAAAAAAAAAAAAGAAAAGAAAAATGATTTTGTTTTAAAGGGTTGCTGTTTGAACCATGCCTTCTGTATGGTGGAGGAAAGTGAGAGAAATCAATAATTTCATAATTACTTCCTAAACTAGACAGTTATTATATTCTTATATATGAAAAATAAAAGAAAACTATGAATCTTCAGTTCACTTTGTAATATATGAACTCTTCTAAAAAATTATATTAAAATATTTTTCCATGCTAAACAATGGAATCCACATGAAAAAGCCAAGTGTGAAAAAGAAACTTTATATTGTTTCTAATTATGGGTTCCCTATGACTGAAAAAAGGATTGAGAATTTAGATCCTGAATCCTTAATTGAGAGTTAGGTTCAAATAACTTTCAACATGTATTTTCTGGACTGCTCTAATATTCTATTATTTGATCATTTTTCTAATGTATTAAACTTTAGTAAGATAAGGTAGGGCCCCATGTTATCTTCTTGTTTTATCTAGAACCTATCCTATCAACCTTGTAAAGGAGTCATGGGAGTATTGACCTCTTGGAAATAGGGTAGGGTAGCTACGAGATCCGGTCCTACATGCTGTTTCTCTGAGATTCAGTGGACCTTTCGATGGGTGCCAAGTAGATGCATAAAGAGGTGGGTTGGGGAAAGATGTGCATGGTGCTTATGGAAAACCTATGAACCGCAAGGATTGAAGAAGTAGAATGTGGAAGTCTGATGATGGTGAAAATGAAGAGAAGTTCTATTTTACAAGAAATTGAGGGGTTTGTATAAGTTAAAGAAGAGTGGGTCCTTTCCCTTTCCAGGTCGCAGCTAAGTTGGAGGGCTTATCTCAAGAATTAATTTCAGAAGTTCGTTTTAAAAGAATAGTTTTCTTAAAACCTGGGAGTAGAAACTGGATTGGCAATAATGTGCTGCATGTGGAGGGTCCATGACTCAAGACAGTTCTGTTCTTGGGTAAATATAACCGGCCTTCCTGGTTTTCTGGCTTTTTATCAATTGACTTGCACCGTTTTTTTTTAAAAACATAACTGTCTCTAAGATATATAAAGAAAGATAATTTAGTGAATAATCTGTTACTTTTGATGAATGCCTGTGTCATGTTTCCTTTTACCTCGTATTATAATATCATACACCACAAGTTCTTTGTAATTTACTCATATGCTTTGCTGGTGGGTTTCTCAAAATTGATCTGTTCTTTACAACCTTCAATGCAGCCTCTGATCGTTAATCCACTAGGGCCTGTGGCAAATGTTTCTTCTGGCATTGCTCCTGCACTGGAACGTTCAGATAGAATCCCCCCTGCTGTGTCCATTGGCAGTCTTGTATATTGCTTTCTCCACTTGTGTGCTTTTGGTTATCTGTTGTCTTAATCTTATGGTGGGAAGAATTGCAGGGTACGATGGACAGCAGTAGGCTTGTTGATGTTAAACCACGGATTACAGATGAATTAGACAAGATTAAGAGCTGGAAAATTCCTGATATTGTTGATTCATCTCAATTGAAAGCTCTGCGTTTGCCTGACACTATTGCAAATGGCAAGGTAGGCAGTTCAACAGTACAATTGCTAATTCCATGTTGCAAACTTGTTTCAGATTGGTAAAGAAAGCTTTTGCACCTGTGACAGTTTTTTTATCTCTTTAAGAATTTTTTGGTTTCTGTGGATAATCTTTTTGTTCTTTGGGATTTTTATTGATTATCCTTTTGGAATGATACTTCTTATGTGAGATATTATTTTGGATGTACCTCATATTATTTTGACAAGTCGAACCTAATTCTTTAGATCTCACAACTGGTGATTTCAAATTTTGTTTGTGTATGTGCATGTGTTTGCATGTGTTTAAGTTTGTGTATTAGCAATTTATTGATTTTTCATGACTATTTACACTGTTGAATGGGATGGATTAATGGTAAGAGCCATTCTGAAAGGGTGAAGTATGTGCACCACCTATTTGATATGTCTCTACCAATTGCTTAATTCCTATACAAAGAATGTAGGTCTTCTTGCTTCAGTGTGAGGAGATTTGTTTGGGCCTGATTAAAACCCAGTTATAGTTCCAACTCTTGTGAATATCAAACAATAGAGGTAGTTATTAATTGTTTCTGTGATTATTTTTGATAAGTTAGTAAAGCGGTCCACTTGAAGTCCCTAACAATGGCAGATATTGTCTTTTCTTCTAGGACGTTCAGCAAGCATGATTCTCTCTCTCTGGCTTACACACCTACATGCATGCGAGCACTTGTAGTTGATGCATATATTTTGTTGTAGCCTTCCATATATTTTGCAACAAAGCTTTATGTCATATGTGTGCAATAATATAGAGATTCAAGGTGTGAACTTGCCAAAATTGAGGATGATAAGTTAATGATTGTAGGTTGTGCGGCTGATTTACACCAATTCTGGCCTAGCTCTGCTGGCACTTGCTTCCAATGCTGTTCACAAACTCTGGAAATGGCAACGCAGTGAACGGAATCAATCAGGAAAGGTCTAGAAAAGTCTTTCAATGTCCAAGCATCTGTTCTATAAATTTTGGATTTGTTTCTGATACTGAACATCAAACTTTTGTAGGCTACTGCATATGTTGCACCGCAGTTGTGGCAGCCTCCTAGTGGAACTCCTATGACAAATGACATAAGTGATAATAAACCACCTGAAGAATCTGCTGCATGCATTGCTTTATCCAAAAATGATTCTTATGTCATGTCTGCTTCTGGTGGGAAGGTATCTTTGTTCAACATGATGACCTTTAAGGTGAGTTTTTGCCATTTTTTTAATTCTTTCATCTCAATGCGTAATATTGTTCGTGCTGATAATTTTTAGCGGCCTTTGAGCTTTACTTATTGAAGTTGGTAACTTCTTAGGTCATGACGACATTTATGTCCCCTCCTCCTGCCGCCACATTTTTAGCGTTCCATCCTCAGGATAATAATATTATTGCCATTGGGATGGAGGATTCTTCTGTGCAAATTTATAATGTCAGAGTTGATGAGGTGAAGCATTTTTCTATTATTGTGTGTGCATTTTCCATGTATGGTTTTATTCCCCTGCAAATGCTTACTTTTATTAAATACAACATCAACTAAGCTTTATCCCAAACTAGTTGGGTTTGGTTAAATGAATCCTTTTTTTCTTCTCTGCTTATTTTTATTAAAAAATAATGCTCGACCTTTTATAATAGTAATAGTCTTGTTATTTTAAAGTGCAATCATTTCTTGAAATTGTTTCCAATTTTGATGCTTGGTACTCTAAGCTATTTGTTTTTAATTCATAAATTCTGAGACAATTGTGACACTGAACTCTATATTTGCCTTGTTCAAAATTTAAAAATTAGTTTTTTTTTAAATTTTTTATTTGCGTGCTGGAAACATGATTGCTATGCTTTCTGCATTGTCGGAACCATTAGCTTTACACATATATAACATTGAATTTTTTTTGTCACTTATTAATACTGAGTGAAACTGGGATCATTTTGAAAAACAAACAGTTATGAATATGATGCTAGCTGTTGAAATTGTTGCATCATCTATTGGCTAATGGCCTTAAATTTTTGTTTGAGGTGTCTTATGGAAGAAAACTTACCTTGGATATTGTTTGCACATGGCAGGTTAAAACTAAACTTAAGGGCCACCAAAGTCGAATAACAGGACTTGCATTTTCCCAAAGTTTAAATGTACTGGTTTCTTCTGGGGCTGATGCACAGGTTAGTGATTGATAGAATCAATGATCAACATTAAATTGTTTATGGCTAGATTTATTTGATGTTATCCTTAAGAGAAAGGCTATGGGTATGATAATTTTTTTAATTCTGTGACTGATTTGATCTTGCTCACCCAATTTTGACTATAAACTAATAGTGCTTTGACCTGTTGTTTTCTTTGATTTCATTCTCATTGTCTGTCTCTCACACTGATTTGGATTTAGCATCACCACTACAATGGAACTTCTGAAGATTGTTGAGATATCCTGTTCAGTAAATGCTCAAGTTTCTATTTTGTCCCTTGTGCCCAAAGACGCGACTTTCAATTTCTTTCTTTGAAGTGTTATCAAATTGCTTTAAGATCTGTGCTTTTCTTTCAAATGTCATTAAGGTACTCTATCCCCCGCAGAGAGGGATTTTATCTCTTAAAAAATGTTGATTGTTCGTTCAATTGTACTAACTTCTATAGTATTAAGCTGCAAGGAGGTGAAGAAAGCATATGCTTTCAGAGCTTTATTAATATTTTTGATACGAAATCTTTGAAATCTAGGATGAGCTTCAGGTTTATTGTCAGTAGTTCTTATATATTGATGTCTCAAGGTGTTGAACAGTTTTTAAATTGATGTAAGGATGGTTCAATGGCCTCAAAATATGTTGAAGTGACGGTGTTGATATGAGCTAAAGCAATGCTTTGAGTCAAAGAAAACTTCTGAGACCTTGTGCTCACATGAAAACCTTGTCATCTGAGTTGGTCCAATTGTGCATGCGAGCAGCCATTCAATATGCTATCTGAATGGTCATCTTTTGATGTAGCTTTCAAGCCTTTCAAAGTTTAATGATTAGGAGGCCAAGAGTCCTTGTTATTGGTTACTTCTGCTGGATTTTTATTGGGCTTGAACTTGTTAATTTCATAATTTGTCATGAATAAGAAATAAATGCTCCTATCCAATGCTACTGCCATCAGTTCATATCATTTATTGCCCTGGGAATGCACTCATTAGATCTGCTTTCTACACTCTGCATTTGCCCTTCCAGTATGGGTATCAACTTTTTGTATTCAACATTATCAGTGTTTGAGTAATAAGCAAAAATATTGCTGGTCTGCTTCAAGTTGTGACAAAGTCTCTTGAATTTTTAATTGGTATGAGATGGCAGCTATTGATGTTGATTTGGTGGACTCTATGTTTTACAAAAACTTTATTTTGAAGTTCTTGCGATACTGGTGCTTTAGAAGGCATGAGCTTTGCAATATGAATGTGACTCTTCACAGTTACCTACTATTGGATTTAAGCATCTGCTTTAGTTGTAGAATTACTCGTCTTTTATTATAGGTTTTAATTGTAAGATATTAATGGGATCATTGATGAATTGGGCAGTTATGTGTGTGGAGCATTGATGGATGGGAGAAAAGGAAATCAAGGTTTATACAGCCACCTCCAGGTCGGCAATCTCCATTGGCAGGTGAAACTAAAGTGCAGTTTCACAATGATCAAACACATCTGTTGGTTGTCCATGAAAGCCAAATTGCCATTTATGATAGCAAACTTGAATGTCTGCGATCAGTAAGTTCTGTAACCTAAATTTGTGTTTTATTTTATTTTTTTAAGTTTAAGGAAAGATGTTTTTCTGGGAGAGAGTAAAGATTTACAGAGTTAAGGTTATCCCTGTAACCCTATGATTGTCAAACTTACAAAGAAATGAGGAAAGCCACTTTGATCTACAGCACAAATTAAAATTCCTCATTTTCTTTAAAATGTGTGCAGGATGTCCATCCAGAGTTCTACTGCTCTACACATGTTACAGTGTTCCACCTTTTTTCCTTTGTAATAATATATATGTGCTCGGCATTCATGCATTTGGCAAATCAATTTGATTTCAAAATTTCTTGCATTGAGATGGATAAATTATTCAATTGGCAACTGCTACTTCTTTTCTTTATTTTGGACTGTGGCAACTACTGTAAATCTAATATGTTAAGTGTGTCTCACTTTCTCAAAACCTTCTCAGTGCTGTGACCATTACTATATGATTTAGCTAATGATTAAAACTGCGAGAACTATTACTTAAGTGAACATTAAGAGAAGCCATGAAAAAAAGTAATACTATTCTAAGCATATGTATGACCTACTTTATTTGCATTTTGGTATCCATTTTATGTTAATTCTAAGGGGGGGAGGGAGGTGATATTGGTGGTTCAGACGTATACATATAGATACTTTTAGGAAGGAACCAAAGAGGATTTAGAAGGAAAGATGGGATAACTATCAATGTTAAGTTTATAGAGGAAAATCAACCTGAGTTTGACTATCCTGCAGCTGAGCAAAGTCTAGACTTTGTAATGTGGTAGTTGACATGAGACCCATTAGGCATTTATGTAGAAATTGCTGCCCTTCGGTTGGAACTTCATTTAAGTTGCACCTCGAATATGTTGGTCTACGTAATTGGCCACCATCACTAAGTATCATCGACAGTATTGCTGTAAAATTGATAAATAGGCTGTAGCTCTTCTTGAGTTTTCTTATATATGTATATTTTTTTTGAAAAATAAAGGAATTGCTTAGATCTTAGTTAATGAAATTATTTCTATTTGTTCACTTATGTTGGTCAATTTTGATCTTGCAGTGGTACCCAAAGGACACACTTGCTGCTCCCATTGCTAGTGCAATATATTCAAGTGATGGTTTGCTGGTTTATACGGGTTTTTGCGATGGTGCTGTTGGAGTTTTTGATGCAGATGGCTTGAGGATCAGGTGCCGAATAGCCCCTTCTGCTTATATTCCTTCTTTTGTGGCAGGGTAAGCCTAAACTAGCTTGCAAGATACTGGTCCACTATTTCATTTCTCAATATCTTGATCTTACGGTTTCCATATTCACTGATGAGGATGTGTTTGCAGCAATTCTGCATATCCTTTGGTTATAGCTGCTCATCCATCTGAGCCTAATCAGATCGCACTCGGCATGAATGATGGTGCAGTACATGTGGTTGAGCCGTCTGATGTGGAGCTCAAGTGGGGTGGGCCATCCTCTCAAGATAATGGGTCCCTCCCTTCTAATTCATCGAATCCTTCTCTGAGTGGTCAACAATCAGAGCTTCCCTCCAGGTGATGGTGGCAAACTTAATCAGCTCCAGCCACTGACGTTAGCACTTACAGACGAGGTTTACCGATTATCCTTACTTTTTTGCCCTGATTGGTTCCATTAAGCTATTACCTGTTATTCATATTCTTTGTAAATCTCTCTCCGGTCTCACCCTCTCTTGTCGGGGGCCATTTCGCTCCTTTGGATGTTTGAGAAGAAATTGTATAATTTTGTTTGTCACTAAAATCGTGCAAGAATAGAGGCTAATGTTGCATATTTGTTTACTTTTACGTATATATAAATACATGTTTTCCTTGAAATGGTTGACTTTGAAACAATTGAGGAATGGGAGTATGAAAGATGAACTTTCAGACTGAAAAGCTGATTGGATTTAATGAAATGTTACTTGGATGTGAAGAAATGGAGGTTTCTTGTAATTTTTTTAGACTATATAAAAGGAACCAAAACTTGCTTTTCTTGGCTGTCTTTCACTCGGTGGATATGGTCTGCTCATCATCTGTTGCTACAGCTTTCTATTTTACGGTGTAGTTAGTTTTCGGATGTCTATTTCTTCTGCCTGATTAGTGATTAGTCGTCTGTCTTCTTCTTCTGCCATTGTTTCTAAAAAAAGAGAAAGAAAACTAAACCTTTTGAATCACCTTTTCATGTGAAATTTTCCGTTTCGATGTCTGAACAGTACATGTGGCTAAACATGATTGTAAGTTTTGTCTAACAACTAGAATTTACGTTAAGGCAGTTGGACCAACAATCTCAATTTTCTTTTTCTGGTGATTAGGCTTACCACGTCAGATGCCAACGCTGAAGCTCCTCTCCTTCAAGAAATTTTAGAACATGTCTGCTTCTTCTAGACAGCGTATTGTCTAACGCGGCAAGCCTTGTCAGCCAAAAAATAAAATAAAAGAGGGTGTGCGATCCAGCTGTCCTAATGTGAATCCCGACACGACTATCCAGCTAGGCAGACTTCACTTAATAGCAAACACCTTCTGTACGGTAAAATCAAAATAATCTCTTTTTAAGATTCTTGTTTGACTTATAATTATAATTTGTGGTTAAGATGCAACGAAATTTTCATAAAAAGGACAATCTATTTTTAACAAATCAATATTGTAGTATCGTAGAGTTTAATATTAATGTGAAAAACAAAATTGAAATAAAAAAATAAAAAAATACTATTTCGTTTAGAAGTATTAACGTGAGAAGTACATTAAAATTAAGGTTTTGTGTCACGACCCGTTTCCATGGGCCAGACCGGCACTAGGACCTGGGTAAGCTTAAGGCCCCCGAGGCCCGTAGTAAGCCTAATATCTGATTTCAACACCATAATTACATGAAAATATTCTACAAGTTGACCCATTATATTTTTAGTGACTCAACTATCACAAGGCCTTATTTTATTCAAC
>CANUEX010066739.1:0-45025 GCA_948099535.1 Jatropha multifida
TTTTAAACATTCTAGCATTCTTAAGAATCATGGAAAATCACACTAAAGCAAACAAATAACAATTCCCCAACACATTTCACAAAAACTCAAAAATTCATTCAAAAACCTAAAGATTGAAACTTAAAGAAAATGAAAGGGGAATTGAAATAATAGTGCACTAACCTTCAAAAGAAGCTTGAAGAAGCTTGGAAAGCCTCACTCCTTGGCTTTATCCTTCCCTTTTAGAGAGGGTTCACCAACCTCTTCAAAGTAGGAAAAATGCACATTAAAATAAAAAATTAACAAAAGAAATAGATGGAGCATGATTTAATGCATCAATTACATGCATAACCCTTGAATTCTACTTAGTAAATCACAAATTCTAAAAGTCACAACTTACTTGCTTCAATGGTAACTCCAATTTCCTTAGCTTCTAATCACCAATTTCCACTTCTTTCACTTGATTCTTAAGGTTTAATTACAAATATTTTGTTTCATTCATGAAATTTGAGGTGGCTTAGTGGTAAGAAATTGAAGGAAAATGGAGAAGGAGAAGGAGATGAAGTTGGCGTGGAGATGGGAGAAGAAGAAGAAGATGAGTGAAAGGTGTTGCTTGATGACTGGTAACTTTAAGAAGAAAAGTCAAATTTAGCTTCTTCATTTTATGCCAAATGAATGGCTATGATCAAGTGTCTAGTATTCTCATCCAATGGCTCTAAATATTCCTCAAATAATTCTCCTCTAATTATCATTTAAGTCCAGCAATTAATTAAATTAATTTCACAAAAATAATTCCTCAATTATTCCTTAACATACTACACTAAAAATCACTATTCATTAAATGCCTTAATTCTCCAAAAATATTCATGAAATATTTTCTATCCATCTAAATCATGCAAACATGCTTCAAAAATATTAAATAAAATATTAGACACACATAGTAATTTTTTCAGACCGAAATAGTACCGAGTCCCGGACCGATGGTACTATTCGCAGACCGGTAAATCACTATTACCGACACTGAAAAAGATACTAAATAAACGGACTGTTACATATAAAATGTATATATTGAAAAGGATTATAAATCTATAAAAGATATTTTGGTACCTTTTGTCTATCTGACATTATGGTCCATGGCTTCTCAAGTGACCCAAGTCCTATGCACTGGTTGAGACAATTCATGAAAAAGCCCCATGAAGCACTATTTTCAATCTCCACTATTCCCCAAGCTAGGGGTAGCACCCCTTTAGTTCCATCTAATGATACTGTTGACAAGAAAACCCCACCATAACCACCTTTTAAATGGCAGCCATCTACCCAAATAAATGGTCGAAACCCCTTCATAAAAGCATCCCTTAAAGCCTTAAAATAAATAAATATCCTCCCAAACTTAATGGAGGCATTTTCATTATTTCTTTCCTTTAGCTCAAACTTGATTATTGTCCCTGGATTGTACCTCTGCATAGCTTCCATATACCTTCTCAAATGGTTATAACTTTGAGAATGAGATCCATCAAGTTGCTCCTTAGCTTGACTCCTAACGCTATATAACTGCCATGGCTATACTTTGATGCCTCATTTTTTTTATAATTCCCCTTCCATAAGCTCATAATTAATAGAAAGATCTGTCTCCAACTGATGCAAGAACTTTTTTTTCACCCACTTTGTATTAGCATTAGGGTTTTTATTTTCCCATTGGTCTAACACATTCATGTTAATCATGTAAGGTCTTGACCATGAATGTGACTTCATCTTCTAGGGCAACAACATATAATCTCCATTTATAGCCCTCATCTTTGCATTTAACTATCACTTTTTATTTGTTACTCTTTATCCATTTGATTATGTAGCCACCTACCACTACATAGTCCCTTAGAGCCTCTCTTAGAATCTCAACCTTCTCAAAAACTTGCCCAACTTTGAAATGAACCTCACCCCCTTCTGATGGCCTGTACACATCCTGGTAAACCCTTTCAAATGGGTCACCCCTCCTTCTCTTTCTTTTAACAGTACCCTCATCTTCACTCTCCTCATCTTCTTCAACCTCACCCATCTCTATGTCCTCTCCAGAGCTTAAATCACTCAAATTGTCACTGTCATCATCTGTGGCAACTGCTTCATCATCAACAGCATTATCTCTTTTAGAACTCTGTGGGATAGCAGCTTTAGGGACAATAAAATCTTCAGGAAAGCCAATTAACTCATCAGACTCATGCCCATGGAAGTCATAATCAACATCATCAGAAGCATCACTCTCACTATTAGGATCACTTATCTGACTTGTTTGTAAATCATGGATTGTAGCTGTCTCAGGTGGATTTTTTCTCCTTTTGAATGTGTACACCTTTATTGGTGGTTGCATAAAATTCTGTGTGCTTATATTTTCTTCCTCACATGTTCTGGATGTAGAATTTGGCTCATCGCAAGTACTAGTTGTAGGAATGCTCACCCCTCTTCCACTCCCCCCTCTGCCCCTCAACCCTCTTCCCCCACTCACCCCTCTGCCCCTTAATCCAAGATTCCTTCCCCTGCCTCGACTCACTAAAAATTCAAAATAATTAGAATCAATTTCCATATTATCCCATATTCGAGAACCATAAACATATGTCTGCTTATTATTTCCAACTTCTCTACTCATACTAACATTCTAACTTCCTCAGTCTCTCCTATGTTAGGCATAACAGTTCCCCCACTCACATTGGTCACCCCCACATTATTTACTTCCTCAGTCTCTCCAACATTGGGCATATCAAGTCCCACCCATGTATTGTTGACCCCAACATTGTTAACTTCCTCATGCAATCCTACATTAGGCATATCACTCATATTACCACTATCACCCACATTCTCAGCAGTATCATCCACCACATTGCCACTAATTTCCTCAACATCACTTTCCATATTGTTTGCATTAGGGCCCTTAGAGCAACCAACAATTTCTACATCATCAGAATTTTCATTAGGTCTACCCATGGCAAGTGGCTCTACATTTTTGGCATCCACCCTTATTTCAATCTTACGAGTGGAATTATATATAGTAAACATTGCCATTAAATCATCATCAGACTCAACAGTAAATTGCATTCCAACTCCAAACCTTATAGTGATAAAACTAGCCTCTATTTGGAAATGCTTATAAATATCTTTTACAAAGGTTAGGTAACAGTATTCCTCACTATCTATATTTTTAAATGTTGCTACTCTTCCTTCATAAGTTAAAAAAAGTGTGTACAAAACTTACCCCGCCATACTACAAAGAAAGAAAAAATGATTTCAGATTTCAATCACACAAACCCTAACACTAACACATTATACACTAAACTTCACCATTCCACAACACATAACCTAGCGATTTACTAAATGGAAAGCTAAATTGCATATTATCACGATTTTTGTCAAAAAAACAAAACACAAAAGGAAGAGCATCGTTAACATTGTACCTGAAAAGTGCACTGATTTCTTGATTCTAATGTGGGTTCACTGACTCATCTAGCAACAACAATACTTCTTTTGCAGTAAACGCATCAAAGTGTTGCTCGATTACGCTCTGGGTTCATCGATTTCAAATTTGGAAACTTCCTTTTTTTTGCTTCTCGTTCTATCAAAGGGTGTTTTGCTTTCCCTCCTAAATGAATTTTCTTTTTTAGGGGGGGTTTTTATACAAGGGCTTTAAAGTCATTTCTCATTGACTTAACGTCTAAAATGCCAAAAGTTGGATGGAAGTAAATTTTCATATAATAGGATAAACCTACAGGGACAAAATAGTGTATTAAAAAAAAATTGTGACAAAGTAGTTAATTTAGGAATTCTATAGGGACAAGATTATAATTTTCCCATTAAAATAAGATCCTAAATAGTGACATGAAAAATTTGATATTGTAATACTATTGAATGGCTTTAAACATAATGGAGCTGATAAATGTATTTATTCTAAATTCACTAAAGATTATGGTGTAATAATATGTCTTTATGTTGATGATATGCTAATTATAGGAACGAACATGCTAGATGTAAATGATACTAAGAAATATTTAACTTCTCAATTTAAAATGAAAGGTTTGGGAGAAGTAAACATTATCTTACGAATCAAAGTTAAAAAATATAGTGGGGGTTTTGCTTTGTGTCAAACTCACTATATTGATAAGGTTCTTTCAAAGTTTAATCATTTGAGTATTAAAGAATTTAATACTTGTCATGATGTTACTAACAAGTTAATTGAAAATTTTGAAAGATCCATAAGTCAGTTAGATAATGCTAGTACAATTGGCAGTTTGATGCTTGCAATGCATTGTATTTTATCAGATATAGCATTTGTTGTTTGTAAACTTTCAAGATACACTCATAATCCTAGTAATGAACATCGAAAAGCCATTTGAAGAGTTCTTGGATATCTTAAGAGAACAAAGTTATATGCATTATGTTATAATTAATATCCTTCGATTTTAGAAGGATATTGTGATGCAAGTTGGCTAACTAGTGTCAATAATAATAAGTCCACGTCTAGTTGGATATTCACTTTAGGTGAAGGAACTATTTCATAGGATTCTAAGAAACATACGTGTATAACTCATTCTAAAATCGATTTTAGCTTATTGCCTTAGCAGTAGTAGAAAAAGAGGAAGAATAGTTGAGAAATTTATTACTAGACGTAAAGTTGTGGCCACAACCAATGCCAGCTGTCCTCATATATTATGATAATGAAGCAACTATGTATACAGTGTTTAACAAGATATACAATGATAAATGTAGCCATATTGCTTTGACACATGAATACATAAAACAACTGATTTCTGATGGTGTTATTATAGTTATTTATGTAAGGTCTAAAGATAATCTTGCTAACTATTAACTAAAGAACTCTCGAGAGATATGATATTGAGTACTACGAGAGCTATGGGTCTAAAGGTACTATAAATTATTATTGAATAGGATAAACCTTGCCTTTCTTATTGCCTAAAAATTCTAAAGGTTAAAAATGTAACAAGTTATTTAGTGGTAGTTAGCAAGTACTAGGAAAAAATATAATACTTAAGTAACAGAGGTTGAGTATGTTTTACTCTTAATGAAGAAATAGAGTTCAGACAAGAACTAAGGAAGTCCAAATATATTAAGGACTTGGTTAAAGACTTCACCTATATATAAAAACATAAAATGGTGTCGCTTTTATCAAAGTTAGAAATGCAAAACTTTGAATTCAGAAAGTAGCACAAGGCCACATTAAAGTGCTAAAACTTTATGAACACTTTAAGAATTTAACTTGGTTTTATGACTTATATGTGTACTTATTTCTGTCTTGTTAATTAAAAAAATTGAGGTTTAATAGAGTAATGTTTAACCATCAAATTCGACAAGATTTGAAATATTTATACAAGTAACAAGTTTAAATCGAAAGATACATGTTATATGCCTAAATCTTAAAATCAAGCATATAATCAGTGACTAAGTGGGGGATTGTTAGTATAGTTAGTAGATTATATAAGTTGAATTGCTATCCCACATGGAAAAGATACAAACGATTACTAGCATTTATAAACGGCTAAATATATAATTTCCCCCCTGAACTTCACATAATTTGCCATTTGTGCTCCTGAACTTTGCGGGGGACCCATTGTGCCCTTTAACAACTAAATTTTGTAGCTATTATATCCCTTGCCAAGCTGGATCATTTGCGTGAAACACAGTCGCGTCTACATGTAATAATTTATTAATGTGTCATCAAGTTTTTGGCCACTCTGGATTCCTAATGTATAACAACTAATGGGAAACAGAAAAGGGAGAAATAACGAAAAATCAAAACAAAAAAATAATAAAACCCACCCATAAACTAAAATCCCCAAATTGAAAATCTAAAAATTTCGATTCCTCCATCTTCTTGAAATCCCTTTCTTTCACATTGCTTATTAAAGTGCCTAAATTGCGTCTTCGTAGCGTGTTTTTGATTGAAGAGGGAGGTGACATTGCGTACTGCTTCCTGTAATATGTAAGTATTTGACCTGTTTTTGCTATGACTTAGCGTTTTTGTTAATTAGATTTTACTGGTTATATTATGTTCTGGGTATATTGGGTTTTTATCAACTGTTTGTGTTGTTGTTTACATTAGAATGGCCATTGTATTGTGTTTGTCATTATATAGAAAAAGGAATATTTATGACTTGGTTTTTTTGATATTTGAGATAAAATACTGGGTTATTTAGAAAGTGTGTTTTGTAGCAAATTTTAGGTCTTCAGATTGTAACTTTTAGTAACGAAATGCACATGGGAGCTTTGTTAAATATTTCTTTATGTAGGATATTATTATGGCTGAGAAGAGAATACACTTGTGCTGGAATCATGGTGGCATGTTTCAACTTGAGCCACAAATGAGGTATATTGGGGGCCATGTGACTGTGGAACCTAATGTGGACCCTGACCTACTTTCATTAATGGAGTTGCAAGCCACAGCCAAGTCTTTTGGGTATAATAATGTGTTTAAGATATTTGCAAAATCTATAATAGCAGGAGAGACAGAGGTATTTAGTAGTTTGTATAAAGATAGTGATGTGCTTCTTGAGTGCAGTGAATTGAGTCATGGTGAAACCCTCCATTTGTATGTGGAGCATGATGTGGATGAGGCAGAGGAGATAGAGTTTGGTGGACTTATTGAGGGAGTTATTGCAGATTCATAAAGGCTAAATATTGGTGGGGGTGTGAATAAAGAAATTGGGTCAGACAATGTGGGTGTGGGCAATGATATTAATGATAATGTAGAGACAATAAATACTTCAACTGGTGAAAATGTTAGTTTAGATGGGATTGAGGATGTGGCTAGGCCTATTATAGAGGAAGAATATGAGTCAAACAATGAAGATAGTGATGATAGTGACTACCTAGAGGAGAGTAAAGCTTCATCTGAGGAAGGTTCTAAAAGTGAGGGGTTGGAATCAGAAGATGCAAGTGATAATGATGAGGAGTTAAGGCAAGCTAGACAAAGTGTAAGGGCTTACAAGAGAAGAGTTAGGGGTACTAGACAAGAAAATTATGCAGATTTGCCTTTAGGGGAAGCAAGTGTAGACTTTGGGTTTAGAGGGGAAGATCACATTAGTGATAGGTATAAAGGGAAAACAGGTAACAATGAACCCTACCCAAATGATTCTGACCCAGACAGTAGAGAAGTGACTGATGATGATCAGAATGAGGGTGAAATAAGTAGTTCAAGCAAGAATAGAGAAAGGAAATTGCATTATGATCCCACAACAGCAATTCCTTATTGGGAGTTAGGTATGATTTTTGTGAATGTAGGTCAGTTTAGAGAAGCAATTAGAAAGTATGCAATAGCTAGAGGTGTGCATCTTACCATTAACCCAAATTAACCTGGGAGAGTTAGAACAAAGTGCAGAGATGGTTGCCCCTGGTTATTGTTTGGAAGTAAAGAGAGTGGGATTGAGAATTTTGTGATTAAGACTTATGTTCCAACACATAAGTGCTATAGGACAAATAGAAATAAGTTATGCAATTCCAAATTTATTGCTAAACACTTCCAAGAGAGAATCTTATCACAACCTAGCATTAAGATAAGGGATATACAGGATCTTTATAGAGATCAATTGAAGGTTTATGTGGGAAAAACAGTAGCAAGAAGGGCTACACTTAAGGCTTTGATGTCTGCCATGGGTGACTATAAGATAGAATTTGGTAGGATCCATGACTATTGTGAATAAATAAGAAATTCCAATCCAGGATCCACTTGTTTTGCTATGTGAAAACGATTGGCAGATGGAAAACAACAATTTGAGAGACTATACATGTGTTTGAATGCATGTAAACAAGGTTTTTTGGCTAGAATAAGGCAGATCATAGGCATGGATGGTTGCTTTCTAAAAGGGCCATGTGGAGGGCAATTATTGTGTGTTGTCTCTAAAGATGGAAATAATTAAATGTTTCCTATTGCCTGGGCTATTATTGACATTGAAAACATAAGGAACTGGCTTTGGTACATTTCCACTTTGAAGCAAGATTTAGATATCACCACAGGGAAGGGATGGGCAGTTGTGACAGACATGCAGAAGGTATGTGGCCTTTATGCTATTTATTTTACATTTTGGTTGTGTATTTTACAAATAAATTCTTAATAATGCATAACTATGATTTTTCTTTTAATGTTATGTGTGATAGGGATTGGACAGAGCCATTAGTCAGGAGTTACTTGATGTTGAGCACAGAATGTGTGCAAGGCATATTTGGACAAAGTGGGCAAAGAAGTAGAGGGGTGAAGAGAGAAGGAAGAAATTTTGGGAGGTGGCAAGGGCACCATTTGAAATGCTATTAAAGGAGAAGTTGAAAGATATGAGCAAACTTGGTACTGGAATTGTTGAGGATTTATTGTATTATAACAACAACACTTGGTGTAGGGCATTCTTTAGTCCCTCAACTTAGTGTGATGTGGTTGAAAATAATATGTCTAAGACATTTAATAGGTGGATACTCGGTGCCAAACTGAAATCAATTATAAGCATGTGTGAAGAGATTAGGCAGCAGGTGATGGAGAGGAATGTGAGAATGAGAGAATTTGCAGAGACATGGATTTGTGATATCTCACCTGTTGCAATGGAAAAATTGGAATTACACAAGCTATTAGCTATGCATTGTACACCAAAGTGGAATGGGGATACTAGATTTGAGATAGTAGAGGGATAATACCAATACACTGTGTGTTTGAGTAAAATGACATGTAGTTGCAGGTCATGGGAGCTTAAAGGCATTCCATGCCAACATGCAATTTGTTCCATGAATCACACAAAGTTGAATCCAGAAGATTACATTGCCAAGTGGTGTAGGAAACAACATTTTTTGTTGTCATATAGTTTCAGTGTGTAACCAGTGCTAGGAATGAAGCTTTGGCCTGAAACTAATAATCCTGTTGTTCTATCACCAATCATTGAGCAAAAAAAAGTAGGGAGAAAAAAGATCAATAGACGAAGGGACAAAGATGAACCAAAAAAGAAGATTGGAAAGCATTCAAAGAGAGGTGTTGCAATGACATGTACACTATGCAAGCATCCTGGACACAATAAAATGGGTTGCCCACAGAAAGTGAGAATTGCATCTCAATCATTTCAACATTTTTCCTTAATTTACTACTTACAATATTGTCATTGATTTCATCTAATTGTTTATAATTGTTTGTATAGGTGAATATTAACGCTAACCCTGCTGCAACTGTAATGGCACCAACATCAAGTCAGACAAGATCCACAACTCTAGCACAAGGCAGTAGTCCAAGTCAAACGAGAACTACAACTCCAGCACAAAGCAGCACTCCAAGTCAAGCAAGAGACACAACTCCATCACAGAGCAGCAATCCAAGCTAGCACCCAAGAACAACTGAAAGACCAGATACCAATTTCACTCCACCTACCACCAGTAAATGTTCAATCCTTAATTAAATTGAATTAACTACATCATTTTTTTAAACATCATTTCATTGCCATTTTGGGATTTAGATGTTCACTTCATGCATTTCTCAGTGCCTTCATCTGCCATTGAACAAACCACAACTTAGGCTACATCTGCTGCAATGCAATTTAGAAGGTGTATAAGAGCTACAATAACACAAAATCCAGTTCAAGCAACTCAGGGTACCAACCCTATGGCTAGAGGGACACAACAATTACCTCCACCAAATAGAAAGAGATATGCAAATCCAACAATGGCTTCTCAGGCTAAAAGGCAGGTTGCCCAAAGAGGAATAAGAGTTTACATAAATGAAACCACTGGTGCAACAACATATCAGGTTTTATATTTACTGTCAATTATTTTAGTTTGGTCTAATGCAATTTTAATTTGTTTTCAAAATTTATGAAATGGCTTAGTTTTAATATTAATATGCCCATTATGGTAATTTCTACACTTTTTGATCTAAATGCAGTCATCACTAAACAGTGACAGCAGGGTTATGAGTCATGGATCAAAGCTGAAGAACTCTACTGTTGTAACTAGGGATTTGGGATTCAAAGCTCCTGGATTGAAGTGGAAGGGCAAAAATGCAGTCACAGCCAAGCAACTACAACAGCAGAGACTTGATATACAGCATCAGCATAGGCAATCTCAACTTGCAAGAACATCAATCAACTCTTCTGCAATGAGTCAACCATCACAAGGAAGCAACTGCCCATCTTAACATAGCACAAACCCCTAATCAAATTCATATCTTTCTATTTTGTTTATTGTATTTGGTAGTTGTGAAACAATTATGACTACTACCAATGTTTTCGTTAGTTTGATATGTATATTAGATTCAAGTGTTTTGGAGTCCGTATTTATGAACTTAGATGTTGTAAAAGTACCAATGTTTTAGTCATTTTGGAATGTAGATTGGATTCAAATTTGTATTTAATGGAAATTCACTAATTTTAGGAAATGCATTTCTTGTCTTCTGTTAATTTCATTGTATAGTACTAATTATTGGCTATGCATTTGTTGTTAACTGTTAATTTCATTTCCAACTTAGAAGTTACATAGCAATAGGACATGAATAATAATGGGGACTACAAACTATACAAAAAGTGCCTACCCCCAGTGCTCAAAATCACTACACAGTCAGCCTATTCTACCCACAACAAAAGCTAAAACCAACTTCCTAATCCACACGACTGCAACTTCACATAACCCATTTCTTCAATCTATCCCACATTATCATCATAACAAACAACACAAAAGTAGCAATGTCAAATTGATATATAGTCTTGTGCTTCTTCCTCTCTTCTTCATATTCCCTGATACGCCTGAGTAAGCCCATAATCACATGTTGAACATGTTCTGGCAATGGTGGATCCAACCATTGAAAAAAATTGCATGCGCCTGACTTTTGAGATCAACACAACAAAAAATAATTTCTTAAACCTCCATTTAAAGAAAAAAAATAAAAAATTCAAGCTTCAATAAATGACTTACCCCATATCTCCTGCAACCAAAAAACCTCCTTCCTGGATTCGCATTGGTGAATGAGACTTTAATCACTACTACTTGATCGCAATTATAGCTCAGAATTAGAAACTCTGAAGCAAATTCCATCTAATTACAAAAACCTTAATTTATGTTCTTATAAGAAACAGAGGACGAAGGAGAGAGGGAATAAGAGAGCAAAAGGAAATTAGAAACCCTAAATAAGCACTTGATTTGTGCTAACATAGTGTAATACGATGTTGTTTTGTACACGTTGGATTTAGAAATCACTATTCACACTCTGTGTAGCGATTTCCCCCACACTCCACTGATCCTGCTTAGTAAGGGATATAATAGCTACAAAATTTGGTTGTTAAAAGGCACAATGGGTCCGCCGCAAAGTTCAAGGGCACAAATGGCAAATTATGCAAAATTCGGGGGGAAATTATATATTTGGCCATTTATAAACACTAAATATGATAACTTGAATAAAATAAATGGTGAAAAAATATGGAGGGAAATCAAAATTTGACTATAGAATATTTTAAATATTTGTAGTCTAAAGATTGGGCACTTAGGCCTTGGGCCTAAAACAATGGAGTTAATAATTTTTTTCATGCAACTTTATTATTGTTATTATTAATATTATTTAATTAATTTCAAAATATTAATATAATTATTATTATTATTATTTAAATTCAAAATTAATTATTTGATTAATACAAGTAACCATTGTTTTAACTGTTACTAATTTTGAATAAAATAAAATTGTTAATACTCGTTGAAAACAGTTTGCGTCTATTTAAATTTCCTTATCATTATAAAGTCATTTCTTACGGCTCATATAGTCATTTTTTAATTTTCTTGTGTTTAATACTACTTTGTAAAATTCTGGAGAAATACTACAATCAAATTCAGAATACAAAATAATGAGGCTTTAATTCCTTAAGGAAAGTGAACACACTATCGAAGCAATTTTCTATTTTTCCACCGTCTGTATCTTTTATTTCTAACACTACTCACTTCTTTTTGAAATATCATTTCTTTTGTTTTTTTCCCTTTTATAAAGTATATTAATAAAAAAAGAAGAAAGATATTTTATGTGGTTAAGTTTTGCATAAGAAAAATACATATTAATTATGAATGTTATTATTCAAAATAAAAAATAATATTATTTAAACAAGTAATTATAATCACATGCGACTTGCGAGTTTATGACTTTGGATGGCAATAAGTAGGGTACCCGCTTAAACTGCATTCTTCGAATCCAAACTCGATTATAAATTAGGTACCCGAACCTGCCCCAAATCCATTTGGAATTTTATTCTTAGTACCTGAATTTGTGTCAAATCCGATTATAAATATCCATTTATCATAATAAATATTTTTGTTTTTATTTTTTAAAAATAAAAAGTAATTATAACTTATAAATTTATTATTTTGACTGAATAAAAAAATATCAAATTCCCTTAAAAAATAATATAAATGTTAAATATAATTGTATCACTAATTATCTATACTATATAAAAATATGGAAATAGGGGGAAATAATAAAATTTTCAATATCGCCCTTAATAAAATTTAAAACATCGTAAAATACCTTTAGTCGTAGCTAATGTAAAAGTTACATGTTATATCAACAAGTATTTGAATGAATGGTTCCACATTGTTATTCTTTAAGTGAGGTTGAGCGTTCAATCATTTTCAATGAAACAAATACTCGCTGGAAGCACTTTACTCATTCTTCGACCAATTTAGTACGAGTAGGATTTAGTTCTACACCAGTGGGCTCGGATACTTATGGTTAAAAAAAGAAAAATTATATTTTATTATTTGATTGGATATAATTTCTAAAAATTACTTTTTAAATAAATAAAAATAGATAATAAAAAGAAAAAAGTATATTTTTTATATGATTGTAGGGAAAATTGACGGTTTATTTACTGATAATAGAATATTTCTTTTACGTAATCTTTTTTACTAATCTATTTACTTATTTATTTATTTAGTTTAAATTTGCAACTCAGAAAATAGAGAAACAAAATTAGATCATAGCATCATTTGCTTTGTAATTTTCATTTATTGACTTGGCTATAATCTTTTTTTTTTGTCTATCAACATCAAATTTTATTAAATTACAACATTTTTAATTAAAGAATGGTTTGATTTTTGAAATTCAAATTGGTAACTTTAACATGATTTATTTTTTTGTCATATGTTGAGTTCCGAAAAGAGTTATATTCTTAATAATAAATTTTTTATTTTATATTTTCTTTTTTATTATTGAATTAATTTGTAATTATTATCACTCTAATTTTGTTAGAGATTTTATATCTTCATTGCAATAAAAAGATGGTATCTTGATAATTAAATATTTTTAATTTTTTATTATATTCTAAAACTATTTGACTTGAAAGAAAATATTATTTATAAAATTAGAAAGAAACTAAAATTATATATTTCCGTTTTGGATCACTTTTTGAGATTTCAAGAATTTGTATATATGTACCTCTCAAAAGAAAGGAATTTGTGTATATGTGATACTGTCACTGCAGCCAAAGTAATTAATGTTATCAGCTTTTCTCTTTATCCAAGTAGTAAAAAATAATTTATTATTATTTTTCATTATAGTTGTGTATAGATATTGATTTGATTTTCTTTTTGAGCACTTTAGATTTTAAGAATCTACAGTTATAAATTAGGGACTAAAGGTTTAGGTTTAATAATTGGATTAAATTTTATTTTAAGACTACTTCATTATAAATAAAATAGAATTAAGTGCATAAGAATTAGAATTACAAGTAGATAAAAAAATTAAAAAAGTACAAATATATAACAAATATAGTCAACGTGCAAGGTACGACATGAAAAAGACTAGTAATAAAAAAATATATATAATTTTTCTTTTAAAAAAATAATTATTTTAAATATTTTTTCAAATATATATTAAACGGGGTAATATGTTCTGGGTACCCGATTCATTGAATCCAAACCTGATCCAAACCCATTTATTCATTACTCGAACCTGCTAAAATTGAATTGGATAGGATTGAGTACCCATTGGATCGAGTAAAATTGTCATCCCTATAGCAAAATATATAAATTAAAATGTTTGGCTATGAAAAGTATAATCTAATTATATCGGACTTAGAAATTAGTTCCTTAATTCATCTTAAGGACTATAATCAAATGACAAAGCAAAATTAAATGTTTAGTATTATGTAAATTGTCTATAGATAGGATGTAGTTTAAGTAAGAGGAAACTTATTGCTGGATAGGTATCAATTACTTTAAAATCAGAAATATGTTATATAAACTAAGATGACGGAGAAATAGGTTTTTTAACTGACATTATGACAAAGTATTAATTCAAATAAAGTGAATTAAGTAAAAGAATTGTCTATGTTAATGTATATAAGAGGTTTTATTGTTTGATGATTGATTAAGGAAAAGAGTCATATGGAGATAAAACATAATATATGGAGATTTATTGAAATTCGATTGAAGACTAGCTAAGAGATGATTATAAAATTACTATTTATGATAATTAGATATTGAATTATTGATTGCCCAATGGATGCGCTGTATGAGTAATGATCGATAAGTATAATTAATGCTTAATATTTGAACAAGCGAAAAGTCCTACTTTAGGATAAATGCTACTAGAAATATTTATGAGATTTAGATTAATTCTTTAATCACTTATTCAAGGAAAGTCACTAGCTTAATATAGTCTTTCCTTTATATTTTATTTTATCTAGATTGTCTGAGTTTGTCTACCGCTCCTGCTAATCAAAATTCAAATGAAGGCTTGCTCCTTTCTTTTAATCACAGTGAGTAATAATAATAAATGGTGTTTACCATTATCTGCATACATGTATCATTCACCTCATATTATCTAAATATATTCAATACTCAACTCTTATCTTCGTATATTAAAATAATATTGTTGAAATATAGTTATTATCATTGTTATTTACTATACAAGTATAATATTACAGCTATACAAATGACATATAATTATATACCCATGATTACACTCATTTGCTGCATATTAATTATTGATATGATCTATTATATTAAAGGAACTGTTTGAATTACTTATAATGTAATAATGATGTGCCTTGTATCTGGGTGAAATTAGGATGAAGTGGTGTCACCATGGGATTGTGATACGGTTTGGGATCGTTTGCCGTATATGGGAGATCATGGCCCTGTATGCATCTGATGAAATATGATGTGGATAATATGGTAAAACCACAAGGTGGCCTCCTGTTGGTAATGAAAAGAAAAGAGAGAATGAAACAACAATGAGAGGACTGATCAAGTAAGCATTAAACCGATTGACTACGTCAGGGGGATCAGCGCCCTGGTACACACGTATAAGAGGCCGGCTTGTCAGGGGTTTTGTGATGCCACTGATCAATATCCATTTGATATGATTACTTGAAGGTGATATTATTTATGGGCGCTGATGTTATGACATGCGCTTAACCAAAGGTGTGTTCATTGCATAAATGTGGAAAGCATCTTGTATAATTGTTTGGGCTATGCACTATTTATTATTATTTACTAAGTTTGTGAAACTCGCCCCCTCTAAAATTTTTACCAAGTGGTAGATGTTGTGCCGGTTTAGATAAGCTATGCTTCTTTCTCCATAGAATTAAAGAAGAAATTTCTTATTTTTAATAACATTTGAGTATATGGTATTGTGTATACGAATGTATTCATCTATATACAAAGCTCCATAGATAGAGATTTCTGTATTGTACTACACCATATAACAGTTATCAAAGTGTTTTTCAATAAACCTATGGAATTTTCTAATTGACTCTTTAAAAGTAGAATTGGCCCAATTTGCCCATATTACGGACAAAGTGAATGGTATATTAAATACAGGATCAACTATGAATTATTTGAAAAATGGCAACTAGGCCAGAGATATAATTTCATAGTATGATTTAATATTATCATATTATGGGCTTGTTGTTCTTGGAATCGACTTTAAAGAAGTGGATTAATATGAGTTAGGCTTACTACGGGCCTCATAGGCCTTGAGCTTACGTAGGCTCTAGTGCTGGTCCAACCCACAGTTTTGGATCGTGACAAAGTTGATATTAGAGCATAAGATCAATATCGTATAAGTAACTATAGAGTATAGGGAAGTTCATCTCATCTTTTTCAGTCTCATTCGCTTATACTTTAATATCTCCCTTATTGTTCTGATTAGATTGGATAGCATAAAGGTTATTATAACCACTATGGAATAGGTATCAACCAGGAATTTCTTTATGTTGGGATCGGCAGTAACCAACCTAAGAAGAGAAACTTAGTGATTTTCCTCCCAATGGATGGTGGATGTACTCCCTGTGAGGTGGGAAAACCCATACCTATTGTACAAATTGATAAGCTATAAGTGAGAGAAATTAAAGATGAGTAGGGTAAATAGATAATAAAGATAGTCTATTACAGTAATTGCAGGTGTTAAAGTAAGAACCATTTCTTAGACTTGTGAATAAAGAATCACTGATTGATAGTGGATTAACTTGACTATCTAGTGTATTACTTTTATATATGGAATTTATTTCTACAAAAAATAGAATAATGTCAGGAAATAAGTGAGAATATTCATTATGTAGCAAATTATAAATAGAGATGTTTATAGTATTAGTAGCCATAATGAGAGGCTTAGCTATTAGCATGAGAAATATCAGTAAATTAAATATTGTGATGCTAGTTGATTATGGTTGTCTTAGAGTTGAAGTCAGAATAGAAATCAAATATATATGTTAAGATATTGATATTATAATTGTCAAATTACTCAGAATGGTAAATGGAAAATTAAAGTTAATGGTTGCCTATAAATTGGGTTACATTTGGATTGATATCTACTCTTAATAAGAAAAAATCAGTTCCTTAGTCTAGTCTACGTCGATGACTATTAAGAATTGAGGAATTAAATAAGATTATAAACTAAATTTAATGAACTGTTTGGAGATGAAGAGGATAGGTGATGTCATTGTATAAGAACCTGTGCTCAAGTAATAAGGTTTAATTACTGAAATTCCAAAATGTCAACTTTTTGCTGTAGCATTTACTTACTGCTTGAGGTTGAACTCAATATTGATTCTGAATTTTAAATCATATTATAATAAATAATTTGATTGCCCATTCATATATAGAAAATATGTTACATAATAATGTGAGGATAATTGTATTTGGTAATTTATATGAATTTGTCATGAGGCTGGTTGAATTAGACAACGAGATGAAATGCTTATAAATATAGTTGGAGAATAAGGTTAAGTTAAAAGGACAGATACTGGAATGATTTAAAAGGACAACCCTAATATAGAAGATAAATTACATCTATATTGAAAGTATAGGACCATTGGGTACTTAAAAAAAATAATATACGTTTCACATTTACTAAGAACCCGAGGTATACGTAGATGAATTTTGGCCTGATCAACCAATATTCTTCTAGAATGCTAGGCTATAAGAAAAAGTATGGTCAATGTAGAAAAGAGAAAAGAGATACAATAATGATGATAAAAAGAAATATAAAGCACAAATATCAATAAAATATTTTATATTCAAATATTGTGGCTAAGACGCAATATTGTCAAATTTTATCTAAAAAGAACATCAAACCTCACATGTCAATAATTAATGCTTAATAAGAAATGATTTGTCTGATAACTTACTTTTAGTACTTAAACTCTCCACTCAACGCATGCTTTAGTATCTCACTCTCTTATTGTTCAAACTTTACATCTTTATTGAGTTCAAAACCCCTTTGTTTCTCCAATGGATTCTATCATCTCTCATCTTGAATCTCACTCTTCTTGGGGAGGTGCTAACTCATATGTTCTGATTCTTATTTCACTAGTGAGAAAGCAAAGCAAAGGTATGGATTGATATTAAAGTAATCTATTCTTATTCCTGACATAATTGAGAATGAGTTTATGTGCGAAGAAAGTGGATTATTTAATATTTTTTATTTTCAAAACTGGCATGGTGTTTTGATTAAAAATGTTTGTGTATATCCTCACCTTGTGAGATTATTTTATGTCAATCTTCAGTATAATTCTAGTACTAATACCTTGATATCCAATATTAAGGGACAAATCATCAAGGTAAAAAAGTCTTCTGTCTCAAATTCTTAAAATTCCAAGTGAATAATGGATACAACAATCCTTAACAGAATGGTCAGAACAACATTTATCTCTATTAAGACAAACTCAAGTTTCTCAAAATGATAACTCGTTGGAAAGAGCTTTTATTACAAGAATACAAAAAATTCCCATCTTTCCAACTTCATCATTTTTGTGTTCATAATATCTTTCAAAGAGAATTAATGAGTTATCATCTCAAGAAATCTAACATGTTATTTATTTCTGTGTTATTGGTAAAACAAAAAGTAAATCTTCCTACATCAATCATCTTTTATATAAATAAAACTAAAGAGAAGTGTATTTGTTTACCTTTGGGATTTCTCACTCCTATTTTCCATCTCTATAATATCGATCTTCTATATGAAATGCATGTCACCAATAAACCTTACTCCAAATCCTATTTGGAAAAATGCATAATTGCATGTTTAAATTCTCAACCTATGATAATTTGGATTGCATAGAAAGAACTTCAACCTCCAACAAGAGGGACAAGAAGATGGAAGACATACAACTTGAAGAGCAAGTACCAAATCCTATTATGGGAACACAAGATAAACAACGAGAAACTTATAATTTACCTTCTACCTTTGATAACATAGATTATCTATATCACTTTGAATCAGATTTAAAATCTAATTATGATATATTTAAGTTAGAAATTTTAAGTCAGTTGCAGAACTTACAACAACAGCAGTGTGAGACAACTCAAACACAATCTACAATAATTACTACCTTTCAAAGTTTATAGTTATAAATTTGTTATGTTTGAGACTATAATATATCCGATTTGAAACATAAATAAATGTTATAATGGTATTTGATAACATTTTCTTAGGAAAAAGTATTGACCCCAAAATTTCTAAATTGAATTTATTGGTAGCAAAAGGATTATGGAGGCATTAATGTATATTTATGAAGTATAACACATATGGATTCAATGAAATGATATATTAGAAATGAGATTTCAGAATTTTTAGGAAAATATGTTTTATGAATTGAACCTGAGGATATTAAATTTTATATAATTGAAGTATGATTTGGTATAAGAATTTTGATGATGATTGTATAAATTTCGATCTTATGATTGTTATGACAATAAGATAAATAAATCTTTTAGTGGAAAGAAATGTGCACGGTATATCTATGCAAGTATGAATGATAAGTCAGGTGAATTATTGCCTTGAAGAAAAATTAAATTCTTTAAATACTTATGTGCCAATTATCGGAGTTTGTATAAAATTATCATTCTATGATTGATTATAGAATAGATAAGGAAGAGATAGAACTAATAGTGTCACTATAAGGAAATGATCAAATATGGATTAGATTGAACGAACGTAAATTAGAATAAGTTGAATGAGTCTAAAGAAATAATTAATATGATTTTGGAATTTTGATAAAATAGAAGTTATGATTTTTATAAAGTATTGGGAATAGTAAGCAATAAGCATTACAATATGGTTTGAGGTTAAAAGAGATATTGAATCTTAAGAATATGCAAGGATTTATTGGAGTTAAAAATTTTGTTATGTAATAAAAATGGAAAAAATATAAATGTAATAATGAAAATGAAAAAGATATGAAAATTAAAAAACTAACTCACTTGCCTTTCAATAACAATGATCGATTCAACTATATATAGCTAGATTTGAGGTTCAAAAATATCATTTTAGTTGAATTATATTAGATTTAAAAAGATACAATTTTAGTCAAATTAAATTAGGTTATCAATTATCTTTATTATATATTAAATATTAAATTACAAAAATTAATTATTTTGGTCGATCAAGACACAAAATATGAGGGAAAAACTCAAAATTTTCTAAAAAAAGAAAAATAGAATGCTAAACAAACAGAACGCTTTGAGATTCTCTTTAGTTCAGCTTACACACATATATATCTCCTCACTTTTAGAAAATTTGTTATTTTCTTTTCTTTTATTATTTTAGACAATATTCTTTTTCCTATTTTGTAAAAGCTCTTAAATTCTTATTAGTACTATAAATACTTATTAGTATCATAATTTATAATAAAAAACTAAATATATAATTTAAGTCATTTAATTGCAACAAGTAAAAATCAATGAGTATAAATGTACATTGCGGAAAACTAGTCATATCTAAAAATAATTTCTTAGGATATAACCTAGCGGTAATAATTAATAATTTATACTATCTCTGTTTTATATTACTTTATTACATATGAGAAAATAAATTGTTTCAAAATATCTGTTATATTTGTGGTTTTAAATACCAATAAATATTTTTTTTATGTTTGAATTTTGTATAAATATATAAAAACTTACAAGAATATTATTAAATTGCTAAGTACTATTTTATAGTAAGAATATATAAATAACTTGAGCGTGAAACCGCAGTGAAACAAAACCCTAGATAAAACTCTATCTATCTGTCTTCTTCTCTCCCATTTTCGGCTGAGTTTCTCTTGCCTTGAAACGAAGACTCAAGGAACAAATGGATAGCTCTGTTGACGAAGCAGCCAAAGCAGTCTCCAATTTAGCGATGGACTCTCAGCCTTCTGCTTCTGAAGCCGAATCTCCTGCAGAAACGATGAGCAAGAAGTGAGTCTCTTACTTCTGCGAAAGCAAATTCTAACTTCCTTTGCGCTTGTTTTGATGTTTCTAACTGGTAATTGGTTTGTGTGTTTGCTTTGGGCAGTGCTCGCAAGAAGGAATTGAAGAACAAGCAGAGAGAGGAAGAGAAGCGCCGGAAAGAGGAAGAGAAGGCGAAACAGGTGCTTTATTCTTATTAGAATTCTATCTTCTTGGCTTTTTGGTGTGTGCCTCTTGGCAGAGTTAGTTTTAGGCCAAAGGCAATTAGGTTTGGATTCATTTCGTTCATCACTACTCGTGGTTTTTAATAAGTTTGCTTTTCTGTTTCCTATGTCTTACTATCAAATGTGCATGTATACATGTTGTCCAGGCTGCAGAGAGAGCCAGCGCCCAGAGTCAGAAATCTGCAGCATCCGAGGCTGCATTGGATGATATGGATCCTACTGTACGAGTCTAATTCTCACTTTAGGCATAACATTGTAATTTTTATCTAATTTTTTTCAGAATGAGATAGGATTATTATGACTTGGATTTCTTGGATATAAAGATAAATTAGATTCAATTTCAGAAAAAAATCAGTTATGCTTACTTTTTTTTATGTTTTGTTTGTTTTGCTTATCCATGCAGCAATACTTTGAGAATAGGCTGAAATATCTTGCTTCCCAGAAGGATAATGGAATAAATCCATATCCTCACAAATTCTTTGTTTCAAAGTCCATAGCAAAGTATATAGAGGAGTATGGAAGTACAGCCGATGGAAAGCATAGTGAGGATGTCACAGAGTCATTGGCTGGTATGCTAAACCAGGGACTTTTTCCTTATATGAGATGTAATATGTATTATGTGGTCATTTTTTTTAATTACTTTTGTTTTTCTCATGTAAGGGCGAATCATGAAGAAACGGTCTTCCTCTTCAAAGCTCTTTTTTTATGATTTGCATGGAGGTGATTTAAAAATCCAAGTGGTGGCTGATGCCAGGTACCCAATTGTTGCCATATGCTCTTTTCTTAAATTTCTTAAAATTTTCAATTTTCTTTTTTAAAATCCTGGAAGAGGCTGAGTGGTGGACTTGGTAATGGATTGATGTTTTTAGCACTTATTTGAACTTCCTAGTCAGTTTAATTTCTCAGGAATTTGATGCATGTTTATATCTTTCCTATGATGAAATATATGTGAATGTTATTTGGCATTTCAATTATTGTTTCTAGATGCTTATTTATAGCACGTGTCTTCTTTTTTCTCCAAATGCTTAGTTATGTGTCATCACTTATCCTCATTTCATTATCCCAAAAATTTAGCAAAAAACACTTGTTTCCCCAAATGCTTAGTTGTTATTGTCGTTCTGAAGACTTAAACGAATAAGATTAGAACATCTAAAAATATTGAATGGGATCTGAACAGTGAGTGAATTATTGAGGAGGTATAGCATTCATAGTCTTCACAAACAACCAATTTCAGGAGGAATATTATTGGTGAAGCTATTGTTTTTGAGACCTAGTACCTTTAGAAAGTTCAAATTACCAACCCCCAATTTTCAAGGAACTGAGGCCCAATATTGTGACCCTCTAGTGCTGGCAGCCACAAGTTATCCCATACCATTGGCTGAAATGGATGCTGCTATTCCATGAGGTCAGCTGTTATTCTGGCCTTGAAGTTGTGCTAGGCTAGTTGATCAGTCTCATGTCCAGCAATTGAGTACGTTCCTGTGACGAAGAACAACAGAGAAAAGCATAGACGAAAAAACATGATCAGAAGTATAAAGAGCTCACCCCTGTAAAGTTAAAAGATTGTCTCTACAATGGAAGACTAAAACTGCAGCTTTTTCAGTGACTCTGAAAACTGAGGGACTTGAATTGGAAATGATTAACCTATTTAGATTTTGGATCATTATTTGGGTTGTAAAATTCTTAATTTGTTAAATTTCTACAAATTGGAAACTTGTTCCTCAATTCTTTATTTATTTGGGTTGGAAAAAAAAAAATAAAGCTTATGCAATTCATGGAAAGCAATAAGCCAGCTTGGTAAATTAGAAAAGATGGTAATATTGTATTTTGTTTGTTTGTTATAGACTTCTTGGGCTTCATCCTTGGAAAAAGGATACAGGCTTTTCTTTATGACAAAAGGAAAGTGCACGAAACAATGAATCAATTAGTGGATACTTGTTAAATTATTAAGATGGCTGTGTTGTTTGTTTTCTTACCTAATTGAAAAGCTTACCCCAAAAAGTAAACCAGGGAAGTAAAAAAGTCAAATTTTACAAGTCAGTGTACATGTAATAAGCAATAAATAGTAGAATCTGTTCTGTTCTTTTTTCCCTCTACGAAATAAATATAGTCTGTCAATTTTTGTCTATGCGACAAAGTTAAATAATCTGAACAATTATCAGGAACTTGTTTAAAAACAAATATCATCCCATAAATTGTGAAGTTAAAAGTGAATATGAAAAAAAAAAAGAGTGAATTTTTAGCCAAATGATCTGGACACGGCCGGAAATTACAGCTGTTACTAGTTCAATAATCTCTACCAAGAAAACAAAAGAAACTGGACTGAATTAATATGCTCTACTTGGTGGCTTTTGATTCCCATACGCTAAAATCAAAGAGCTCTTAACTACAGCAAAGCAAACAACCAATTCTGTTTTGTTAAAATCAAATGGGTAATTGTCCAGCAGTAGGACAAGATGAGCCTAATAACACCAAATGGAAGGAACACTAATATGCTAAGTGTTTGTGTGTGTGTGTGTGTGTGTGTGTGTGTACACAAATAGTTACCATTGTGTAGTTAGCTTGAGTTGAATTCCTTATTATCTTAGTTATGTTATTCATTGCAATTGAATAAGAGATTTTCTCTCCAGCAAGTCAGACATGGATGAAGCTCAATTTGCTACTTTTCATGCCCATGTGAAGCGTGGTGATATTGTTGGTGTTACTGGATTTCCAGGTTTGATGTACTAAATTTTAGTTAATTTGCTACTCTATTAATTCAATTCTTGCTGATGTTTGTTCAGTTACATCTAGTTGTTTTTCTTTTTGTTTTTATTCCGGTTTTGTTTCTATTTCATTCAAAAAATTACAAAAGACTCACTTTTGTTTAAATTTTTTTACCAACTTTTGCTGCTCATTTTAATTAAGGCTATATTTGTTAAGGAGTTAAGAAATGGGAGTATAGCGTTAGTTACCATTTATAGGTGGGAATTATGGTTTCTCAGATCCTAACTTTTTTTTTTTAAAATTTGATGTTGGTGAAATAATCAAATATGTGGCAGTTGTGAGTGATTGTGGAGGTGGAATATTGGCAGTGGTAATGGTGGTAGCGTGGTGAATACACACATACCGCATTTTTAAAGAGAACACTACAAGCTGGATCTTATAAAATGCGGAAAATGAGTTTTGTACATGTTTTCTAATATCAATATGCCTTTGGGAAACTGGAAAATGAATTTGAAAAAATGATTGAATTTGAATAGAAGATTGTAGTTTTCATTATTTCTCTAGAAATTTGATAGCAGTTCATCTCTTTTAAGTAAATCATACATTATTTATTTTCTAGGGACTGAGATAAGTATCAAATTATTTGAAATTTTTTTCTGTCTTGATATATGCAAAGCTACCTTTCTTTCAAGGAGTTTTGCACTATGTTTTGTTTGGTGGAAAAATATGGAAGGAAAGAGAATTGAGAAAGGAAAATAGTACAGTTTATCTTAACTTTTTGGGAATGAAGAAAATATGGGAGGAAGAAAAATATGAAGAGAAAATAAAAATTATGAGACCCACATGCCATTCTCTCCAACTTGGGAGGAAAGTTGGAGGAAAGTAATTAAATTACAATTTGACCTCCATTTTGAAAAAGTAAAGGTTAAAACTCATAATTTTATTATTCATAAATCATTTTCTCTCATTATTTTCCTCTAAATATTCATGCATCAAGAGGAAAAATTCTTTTATGTTTTCCCTCTTTATTTTCCTTCAATATTTACTTTCTTCCCTAAATTGTTATCCAAACACACTCTTTGTTTTAAGCATTTGTGCTCAATAACATTGCAAATCAAAATCAGTTTGTTGATTTGTTCTCGCATTATAGAATTTTGGTGTGTGCATGCTTCTGCAGTTGTTCTGCATTTCATGTGCAAAACTTTTTTCAATGCAGCTGTGGGCTAGTTAAAGATTTGGTTTGACTGACCTAGTGGAATCTTTCCATCTCATCTCTAGTTCCACACATAGTTATTAAAGGTTCAAGGTGAACCAGGCTTAGACCTAGCGCCTTTGCTGGAGAAAGGTGGGTGACCTTTAACAGGCACTCGTCCAATCTCTTGGATGCATGCATTCTTAGATTAAATAGATTTAATGACTTGAATTTGTTAAGAAATTATTTGGAATTGTCTTTCAAGTTTACTTTAATGTGTCTCTCTGTCAGGCATTCTTATGCATAGGTTCTCGGATCCTTTGCGCCTTTAATAACTATGGGTGCACATGGTTTCTAGTAACGTCATTTTCTTCCTACTTGGTCCTTTATTTAGTTGTATTCTATTTGTATAGACATCAGCCAGACTGAGTGGTGTCTTCTGGTGGAATTTTGCTGCATATGCTGTGCTGAATATTATATCTCTGATCTGAATGAAATCTTTGGAAGAATTCACTGCATGTATTGTTGTCTTTTCATACATCTCAGTTTGGTTCATTCCTTCTGTCAGGAAAAACTAGAAGGGGAGAGCTGAGTATTTTTCCAAAATTATTTATCGTCTTATCTCATTGTCTCCATATGATGCCAAGGGAAAAGCCTGGTGCAGACAATGCAAATGTGAGTATGAATAAAGTTAGATATTTGCTTATTTGATGCTCTCTGAGATATATTTATAATAGTTTTTATGTTATTGTCTTTCAGAAAACTGACATTTGGCTCCCAGGAAGTACCAGGAATCCAGAAACATACATTTTAAAAGATCAGGTATATCTGTAATGATGTTTGGTTTATTTTGCACTGCTGACTTCTTTTAATATTTTTAGTATTATTGCATTTGTCCCTCACATTGAAGCAATGACACTCTTAGGTTTTCTTCACTGGGGTAGATTCATGAATGTAGATAAAATCTTTGTTTGTGTATGAATTTGAAGGGATGATAAAATAAGTATAATTTCAAAGCAATCTTGTGGGAGTTAGTCTGCCCAAAGTATTATTTATATAATTTACTTTTCATTTTATAACCTTGAATTCAGATCCCATAGATTTGAAATCCTTTATCTGGAGGTAACTGTGCTTCATGAAACATGTTTTTCGAACCTTAATTAACTCACTGTAGCTTTATGGACAGTGAAGTAGTGAGTATAAGCTGTATCGTTAAAGGCAAGACTTAAAGGCGCTGGAGTGCCATTTTCATTGGATTTGTCTCTTTCTCTTTCAGGTATTAGTGGCGTCCCCTCATCTCTTTACTTCACCATAACCTTTTCAAACCAGCTCTTTCTGGCTAAGTCTGCCCAGGCTTTCGGGGGAAGCCATGAGATTAGGCGTGCCTGAATTTTATTCTCAAAATTCTTTTTTCACAGTTTTAATTGTTTTTACTGAAGTTTTTAATTGTTTCATGTCTATTTTGTTCCTTGTGCTTTTAATGAAACTGATTATATGGGTTCGTCCTATTTGGCTTAGGTATAAATATAATGCAGTAATTTTTAATTAAATAACATGAGTGGAGGATTTTACCAAACTAAATATCCAATCTTATGTTGAAATAGTTTTAATATGACAAACAGATAGGGGGGTGTAATCATTTGAAGCTTTTTTTTTCTTTCTTACATGGTTTGCTGGGAATGTTGGTAGAAGAAATTTAGTGGAACTTTATACCAGAAATTTGGGCTTCCAACTATTACTCATTCGTGTTATTCATAACACGCAAAATTGATTAAGTTTTTGTTTTTTTTTTCTTTTTCTTTTCTGCTTTTTCATATACATCCAGCCAGTGATAATAATAGTAATGATTAATAGAATATAAGTTCTTGTTTTGGCTTCCCAAGTTATAAAATAAGTGCAATTCTTTAGCAACAATAATCCAACTAGACAATTTGTTCTCTTTTCTCTCTGTACAAGTTTTATTCAAGGTGGTTCTAACAACTAAAAGGCACTGGAAGCATGATCAGAACTTAAAAATTCCAGCTCTTCCATTTCCACTTGCAATATTATTACTACAATTTCTTGTGGCTTTCTTCACTCCTGACTAGTGTTGAATTGGTCAGTGCTTTCAATGCGGTTAGCTTGCTGTTTTCGCAGCTGATGCCAGAGCAATTCACCAAATAAGTTTGAATTTGAATTTTCTTTAATAGCAGTATAATGAGCTCAAATATATGATCAGAACTTAAAAATTCCAGCTGTTCCATTTCCCCTTGCAATAATTATTACTACAATTTCCTGTGGCATTCTTCACTCCTGACTAGTGTTGAATTGGTCAGTGCTTTCAATGAGGTTAGCTTGCTGTTTTTGCAGCTGATGCCAGAGCAATTCATCAAATAAGTTTGAATTTGAATTTTCATTAATAGCGGTATAATGAGCTCAAATGTATAGCAGTGGATGCCCTTGTTTTATCCCTCCACCCACTCTCCTCTATCCTTCCATTACATCTAAATCTTTCTTGCAATACTTATACTACAGAATCACTCTTCTCTCTTGTCTATATATATATATATATATATATATATATATATGTTTGTGTGTGTGTGCATGTGTGTATCCTACACTTTTTAAGTACACATGGACCTAAATCACTAAGCATTGTGATATTTCCAAAGATTACAAAGGGTTGGGTATGACTTAAAAATGTTTGATTTTTCGGTTACTTTTTATGAAAGAACTAAAATAGTTCAAAAGTGATTTACATTTTCAGCAATTGTCTGTGTATCTATTTGAGTATTGATTTACTCTATCGTGGTCCTAGGAAACTCGCTATCGTCAACGTTATTTAGATCTGATGTTGAATCCCGAAGTTCGGCAGATATTCAAGACACGGTCTAAGATCATACAATATGTTAGACACTTTCTTGATGACCTTCAATTCTTGGAGGTTAGTACTCTTTGGTTTAAAAGTTTATTGTTGCCTTGTTGGCCTGGGCTGTATTGCACTTATTTTCTCACTGATTATAGTGATTTTCATCCTAGGTTGAAACACCCATGATGAATATGATTGCTGGTGGAGCCGCAGCCCGCCCATTTGTGACTCATCACAATGAATTGAACATGACACTGTACATGCGTATTGCACCTGAACTTTATCTTAAAGAGTTAGTTGTTGGTGGTATTGACCGTGTTTATGAGATTGGGAAACAATTTAGAAACGAGGGTATTGATTTGACTCATAATCCTGAGTTCACAACCTGTGAGTTCTATATGGCTTTCGCAGACTACAATGACTTGATGGAACTAACTGAAAGCTTGTTGAGTGGTGAGGCTCAACTTTTTACAGCTATAAAACATTTTCTTTTTATTTGTTTCAGACTAAAAAAAATTATTATAGCATGATTTTATTCTGCTGTCTGTTCAAATTAGGAATGGTCAAGGAACTTACCGGCGGTTACAAAATTAAATATCACGGAAATGGGCTTGATCAGGATCCAGTTGAGATTGACTTTACACCACCTTTTAGGTCTGTTCAATGTGCTTTCTAGTGATATCATGTGGTATGAGTTTTGTCATGAATACAAAATTATCATTTGAAATTGAGCTGACAAAATGGTTGGTTATTGCAGACGGATTGACATGATAGAAGAGTTAGAGAAGATGGCCAATCTTAACATACCAAAGGATGACCTATCTAGTGATGAAACTAACAGGTATCTGGTGGCTGCATGTGAGAGGTTTGAGGTCAAGTGTCCCCCTCCTCAAACAACAGCTCGTCTGTTGGATAAAGTAATTCTTCTTCTTTCCTTCATTTTTTGATCAGACTAGAAATTAGGATAAGGTCTGGTGTCTTGGTGATGCCATCATTTGTTATTTTCACCAGGAAGTAGCGTAGCTTGGGCTTCACCTTTGGAAAAAGGCTTGGGCTTTTTCTTTATGACAAAAAGGAAAGTGTAGGAAACAGTGAAGTTTTGGATACTTGTAAATTATTAAGATGTTGGCTTGCTTGTTTTCTAATGTTTTTAATTCCTATTGGCTGCCCAAGCAAATGCTACTTTGACCTTGACTTCCTACATTTAATTAATTGTTTATAAAGGATAGTGTGAAAGACATTTTTTTTTTGTCTTTATAGAGCAATTTAACAATGAAAAGAATACATGAACAGTAAGAAGTATATATTATTGTAATTTTGTTATGTTTTCATGCTTACAGTTGGTTGGGCATTTTCTTGAAGAAACTTGTATAAATCCTACTTTCATCATCAACCATCCCGAGATTATGAGTCCTTTGGCAAAGTGGCATAGATCAAAGCCAGGCTTGACTGAACGCTTTGAATTATTTGTGAACAAGCACGAGGTATTGTCACCTCAACTTCAGGAGTTTACTCTCTCTCTTTTCTGTAGTTCATGTTGCTCATGGTTGATGTTCTTTAAATGTTCAGCTTTGCAATGCATACACAGAATTGAATGATCCTGTGGTTCAACGAGAGCGATTTACTAGCCAACTTAAGGTATCTCACATCTTTATAAGGTTTGCATTTGCTGTGAGTTGTCTTGAACTTTTGTCTGAAAGTGTTCTTGAAATATCAGGACCGACAGTCAGGTGATGATGAGGCAATGGCTTATGATGAAACATTTTGCACTGCTCTAGAATATGGGCTACCTCCAACTGGCGGCTGGGGTATGGGTATTGACAGACTAGCTATGTTGTTAACCGATTCACAGAATATTAAGGTTTGTGTTTTCTCTCCCCTTACCTCTGTGTGTGTGTGTGTGTGTGTGATCAACAGTCACCATCTCTTGCGTGGTTTTGTCAACAGGAAGTGCTGCTCTTCCCAGCTATGAAGCCTCAAGACGAACCTCCTGCTAAAGGTACTTGTCTCCATTCGTGGCTTCCGTAAAATAAAGGTTCAAGTCTAATTCTGCCTTGTGCTTCATTTTGGTCATTTAATTTTTTTTCCCCCACAGCTGCAGCAATTTAAGGAGTCTGGAGCTGAGTTTTATTTTCGTGTGCTCTTCTCTGGGAGGTGGACATGTTGTCAATCGATTGCTTGATAAATTTAATCATCACAGTTTCTTTGTCTCAACTCATTTTTACGTAGTTGGATCTTTCGACCCTAAATACAACTCATTTTTACTGAGGTTCATCATTTGAACATGTCCAGTTTTTGTATCACGTGATAAAGTACACATCAAATATATGTTTTCTTTTGGTACTATTTCCTTGTTCAATTTGTCTTCCAGAATGCATTTTATCATTCGTGTACTTTTAACTTTGTTGACGATGGGCTAAAAGGTTGGGCCTAAATTCGGCCCCGAGTAAGCGGCCTGCTATATATGCACAATGCGATTCTACCGAAGTGCCAATTGGGCATAAATGTCCATGTCTGTAAATATGATATAAATTGTAGATATCTACCAAAGTTCCTGTTTCTCTCACCTATCCCTTCTGTTTATCTTTTCCCCTTTCTTTTGGGACTAACAGGCCCAAGGCCTGTTAAGCCAACCAACCCAACACACGCCCAAGAACATTTTAATAGATTCTGACTTGACGGGACACAAGTATACACTGAATAATTTTTCTGGCATGTCTGGTGGGATTCACCAGGGATTTGTTAAAATATCAAGATGTTTATGAAAGCGACTGATAATTTGATTAGTCAAGTTCGACCGAACATTTAACCTCTAAGATAGGCAGATGGATTTATGGGAAGATTTGCGCTGAAGTGCTTTAGTGAGACCGATAGTTTGATTAGTCAAGTGCGAATGCTTTCATATGCCCGACTGAAAGTTTAACCTATAAGATAGGCAGATCGATCTATGGGAAGTTTAACCACGCTTTCATATGGCCGGATGGTTGCCTTGGCAAGTTACTTGAAAAAGATAAAACATGAGCCAATATAATTTTGTAGCTAAGTGGCATCAGTCAAGACTACCAACCTAGTGACATTCATTTGGTATGACAAATGACCCATCCAAATTTACATTTGGCAAAATTAGACGATAATCAAATTTGTAAGTTTAACTGACCGCTCTCTTCCTCTTAGCTAGTGCGTCACCCTTGGCCTTCTTGGACAACAGCTCATTCAGGTTTTCTCTACCAGCTTGACAATGCCCTTTCAAAGTTGCAATTTGATCAAAGGGCCTTATATTTTCTAACTTTGGTAATCCTTTCATTAGATCATTGCTTAAGGGTCTTCTATTCTACTCTGGATGGACTGATTCGGAGTAATAGATCGGTCCTCAAAGTAGGAACCTGAGTGGCCAATTCTTTGATCTGCTGAAGTTGCTCTTTAGGTAGTCAACTGGAACCATAAGCCAAGGGAAATTCCGAGTCCAAAGCAAACTTCTCATACAATTGGACATTGGTTAGGGCGTCATCTCCAAAATAAAATAGCCACCTCATTCGAGATAACATTTGTTGAACTTGGGAATCGATGACCAATCGACTTGAGAAGAAGATGTTTTAGAAGCTGGATCTCTTGACAAGTCAAGGATAAAGACAGTTAAAAAGAAATTTACGTCATCAGTGGCCATGGGCGTATTACTACTGATTAACGGTGGAGCGCCCTCATCTACCGTCTGATCTAACTGGATAGCCTAATACCTGAATATCTTCAATGATCATCAGAGCGTCACAACTGTTGGAAGGTCGGACCCCAATGTTGGTTGAAGGATTTGTCACTAGTCATTAACGTTCGTAAGTCCTCATTAGACATTGGAACATCATTATCGATCATAAAACCTTTGTCTTCCTCAGTAACCTAATAGGATAAGACAAGTCAAAGAAGAAAGAACTGATTAGAAGGGTAAAAGATGAAGATTGTTACCTTAGTGGAGCTGGAAGCACCATTCTCATTTGATGAATTTTTAAGGCTAGACCTTAGCACTTCAGACACACTAGCAAGCGACACAATTATTGAGTCTCTTTCTTTGGGGGCAATTGACGACTCACCTCTTGAGGTACTAGAGTGGCAACCAGAAATAGGCTGATTAAGCTTCGTCATTTAGGAAACTGAGGAAGTCAATTCATTGGACCTTGATGACACCGGTTAGTGAGCAACATTGACCAGACCGACAGGAAGGGCATTATTGATTTCAGGCATGGTTAAATCAGTTGCCCTTACACTAGCGGTAACCTCACCTTAATAGATCTTTGAGACGATGATGAAAAATTGATCGAGCTCTACTAAGGACAAAAGAGTTACCAGCACAAAAATCGGTTTGTCAGGAAGAAACAGATGAAGGGCCTCACTCGTCGACGAGATTGTTTCATCTGAGGGGGCTGTGATGCTTGGGCTCGTTGCGTGGGAACTGCTGTCATTTGGAAAGGTGGAGCCATTGCTCCTCTTTGAACACCTGTGGGTGATGAACTTGGAAACATAGTTAGAGCCCCCAAGAAAATGAGGTTAAGGAAAGATTTTGAATAGAAGAGCATTGCTCGATGTTCTCGGCTGTTTTTGTAAAGGACACTCTGTGAATCAACCTCCCAACCAAGCTATGCTTAAAGTTTTTTGGTCGATCTATTCATAGTGTTCCGAACAAATCCTTTCCACCACAAGTAGCTCAGTAGTCTCGGGCATTTCTTGAATTTTATTGACTGTCACCCTCATCCGCTAAAAGTCGAGGACCAAGCAACATATGAGGCATTTTAAAAAGAAAGAAGTAGGAACATTCGGGGAGGCGTGAAGCACACGAATTGCTTGAGTAAGGCGGAATTGTCTGGTAAAGTTGGGATGGTAAGGTTCTAACCATTGTAATCATTATCTCCTATTATAAATTCTGCCCATAAAACAAGTCTGTTGATGAAGGACTACTGATCAGTTAGCTTGCCACACGACCCTTGCTTTAGCCGAAGAAGGACTACTGCGATTATTCTTTGTTTTATGCAATAAAGAAGATATTGTTTTAGCCGATTCATGAAATACCTCTTTAGAGTTTATAGGAACGGATCCACTATCGTCAATGTGAGTGGCTACTAGAGTTGTCCACAGAAATTACATACTTTAAAACTTAAGGTATTTTTTGTGGTTAACGTGTGGAGAGATACAAGCGTTAAAAACTCTTCTCTCTTTTTAATTAGGGAGTTATGTATTTCAAACCTTAATATAATTCTTTGGATAAATATACAACCCATTGTGGTTGCAAAATGGGCTTTAAGCCCATGAACAACATCTCCCATCTAAACACATTTGGCTACTGCATATGAATAAAAAAAAACTTCTCTCACACATATCTCCAATCATATAAGAGATGTAGTGTGCGACCTGACAAGAAAGATAAAATTGAGAAGCATTATATTAAGTCACCACCTGACTAACATAACACTTCAACTCCATATCTCGCCATATACCCCAAACTGCATATTTCCACCAAATCAAATATTTTTTATCTCTCAAGAATAAAGTTAGTAAAGGACATGCTATGATCTCTCAGTTACACAATGTACTCATGATTATATCAAACTTATTTCTAATATAATTGCTCGGGCTATGAGTAATAAGTCATAGACTTGATTAATCAGTTTTTCTTTGACTACTCATGATAATCCATATAGACTTGATTGCTTTCTTAGAAATGCTCCATTAGACGGCATGAATCATCACCTTAGAATAACAAACTAAGTAGCAAACATCAAGTCTCCACTTCATGACATAGTGTTAAGTTACCAAATTGTATATATATGTGTGGATTTTATAAATCCTAAGGCTCACACAGTGATGAAGTAGGGGTTCATTCAATCAATCTTATAACGGTTGCCAAATAGAATATACAACACAAATTTATATGTTATGGTGCAACTCCTACTCAGGACATGTCATGTTAAAACACCATACGAATTTATAATTAGCTACTCTGCATGAGTATCTAATCTATTAATTCTAAGACGAATGCCCATATGACATTTTCTTAAAAAAGTTCCAATTCTGCTACAAATAGGTTTTATAAAAGTGGATAAATTCCATGTTCGACTAATCAAATTTGTCTCATCTTAACCTCTTGTTAAGGCAACATAAATATCCAATTCTTATGCTTTCATATTAGCAATAAGATATTAATTTTCACTCCCACCAAAAGCTAAATTTAAAGATATAGTCTCATCATACTCGCTCACCTAGCGATAGAGCGATCACCCATGTGAGAGGGTTGATCTTAAAAAATTTGATGACATTTATTTAAAAAATAAACATATACATACATATAAATAGTGCCATAAAAATTATGCAAATAATAATAATAAAAAATATATCCACTGTTATTATTAATTACATAATCTAGAGATGTCCAAATAATAAGTATATCAAATCCTAAACAGTCCTAAACCTTTGACATGTTTCAAAAATAAGTTTGGAATATTTGACCTTACGCAATGATATCTCAAATAAAATGATATATAGTGTTTTACTTTCCATGATACTTCGGATCCTTAGCGTAAGCTATTGCGGCCGTATTGTCGCAATAAATTTGAACAGCATCACCAGCATAAGCTGTAATATTTAAGCTTAAAAAGAATCGCCTCAACCAAATTACTTCTTGTACTGCACTAGTACATGCAACATACTCTGACTCCATCGTTGATAAGGAGACACAAGCTTGCTTTTTGCTACTCCATGAAATGACACCTCCTCCCAAAATGAATGCATTTCCAGAAGTGGATTTGAGTTCATCTCGATCTATGGAGCCATCAGCATTAGTATATCCAACTAGCTTAAGGCTCCCACCATGATAGCATAGAGCGAGATTCTCAGTACCTCTTAGATATCTTAAAATCCTTTTGACTACTTGTCAATGCACAATATCGTCGACATATAATGACAAGATGAGAACATTTTTTTCTTCCCTTTTGACATACACACAATGATCTTCTTTGGTCATAATAAAGCCAATAGAGATAATTGCTTTATGAAACCGATGATACCATTGCCTAGATGATTGCTTGAGACCATAAATGGAACATTTAAGGTGACACACTTTATGCTCTTAACCTTCGGCCACAAATCCAATTGGTTGTTCCATATATATCTCTTCATCTAGTTCTCCATTGAGAAATACTGTCTTTACATCCATTTAGAATAATTCCCAATCAAGATGTGTGATGATAACTAGAATTAAGCGTATTGAGGCAATTCTCACCATTGGGGAGAATGTCTCATCATAGTCTATCCCCTCTTTTTAGGTATAGCCTTTCGCTACTAGACGAGCCTTATATTCATCAATTGATCCATTCGCTTGGTGTTTGATTTTGAAAATCCACTTATTTCTAATAGTCTTACGCCTTGATGGAAGATTAACTAATTCCCACACATTATTCTTAGCCATTGAACTCATTTCCTCCCTCATTGCATCAATCAATTATTGTGAGGCATGTGAAGTTATAGCCATTTTATAAGAAACAGGTTCATCTTTATCCACAGTAGCACACATGAAGGATTCTCCTTCGATCTCAAAACGTCGACGAGGAATCAATCCACGTTTGCTTCTACGTAGCTGTGGATCTTGAGACTCTATCTCAAGTGGTTCACTCCCACTATCTCTAAAATCCATCGGAGAAGAACGCATTTCTTCACCCTGATTTTATGATACTGGAACATCATCTTGTTACTCATATAGTTGAAGATCCTTTTTAACTTCACCAATGCTCGAAAAATCCTCTTCTATGAAATCCACATCGCGAAAATCAATTTCTGTCATCCCCCCATCAAGATGTTCACCATACGTCACATAACTCTTAGAATTCTCAAGATATCTAATAAAAATACTTTTATTAGCTCTAGGGCCTAATTTTCTATGTTTATGAGATGTATTATGAACATATCCTGCTGACCCCCATGGACGTAAACCATCTAAGTTAGGTTTATCGTCATTCCACAATTCATAGGGAGTAGAGGGAATAGATTTAGAGGGCACTCGGTTAAGAATATAGGTAGCTGTAAGAAGCGCGTCCCCCCAAAAACTGATTGGAAGGTTCGCTTGTGCCATCATAGACCTAACCATCTCTAAAAGCGTACAATTCCTTCTTTCCGCTACACTATTTTGTTGCAGAGTATAAGGAATAGTGAATTGCCTACGTATCCCCTTTTGCTTATAAAATATTTTAAGCTGGTCATATAAATATTTTCGGCCTCTATCAGTTCGAAGAGCCTTTACGCTCTTTTCTTTCTAATTCTCAACCTCAGTCACAAAATGTTTGAAGCACTTTAAAGCTTCCAACCGATGAGATAATAGAAAGACTGAATCATACCGCGAATAATCATCAATAAATATGAGAAAATAAGATGCACCATGGCGAGCCCTCACACTCATAGGTCCGCATATGTTAGAATGGATTAACTCTAACAAGGAAGAGACCCTCTTGGGTTCCAAAAAGCTTTTTGCAGGCTTAACCTGTTAAGTACGGTTCACACATAGGTAGACTTACTTTATTGAGTGACCCCAAAAGGCCTTCTTTGGCTAATCTAGTCATTCTATTTTGTCCTGTCACTACAAAAATTTCAGTTATTACCGATAAAATTTTTCGTCGCTAAAATATAAAAATCTGTCGGTAATTAGGTTTGCCGATGAAATACCGACGAAAAATATTCATCGGTAAAACCCTTGTTGATAAAATATTACCGACCAAAAATTTATTCTGTCGGTAATTATCAACGGGAATTCCGTCGGTAAATTTATGAATTCCATCGGTAATCTAGTGGTAGAATATATTTATAATTTGGTGGGTATTCCGTCAGCAAATTTCATTGGTAAATGGTCGCTAATTCGTCGGTATTTTTAAAAATATTTTGAAAATAAAAATTTTAAATTATATTATTTTATTAGTTTTTTAATGTTTAATAATTAATAATCAAATCAATTAAATTAACTGTCTTAATATTTACACCAACTAAATTTGATTAATGACTAAGCTAGTTAAAGAAAATTAATTATAAACACAAAAATGAAGAGAAAAATATGAAGAAAAAAAGAAAAAAAACAATAGAGAAGAGAAGAAGAAAAATGGACATGAAGAAAAAAGAAGATGAAATAGAAGTAGAAAAATAAAAATAGAGGAGAAGAAGAAAAATGAACATGAAGGAAAAAGAAAAGAAGGTGAAGGAGAAGAAAGACAACAAGATTAAGGGAAAATTAGAACTAAAAAAGAAGAAGAGGAAAAAAAATAAAAGAATGGAAGGAAAGAAGAAGGGAAGAAAAAATAAGAACATGAAGGAGAAGAAGAAAAAAACAAAAAGAGTAAGAAAAAGGAAAAAAAGAGAAGTGAACATTAAGAATAAGATGAAGAAAGGAAGAAAAACGAAGAAGAAGAAGAAAAAGGAAAAAGAAGAAGTAGAAATAAAATGATAGGAAAAAATGAAGGAGGGAGAAAAAGATATGTATTTATATTGTAAATTCAGAAATTACCGACAGAAATTTCGTTGCTAAATTGAAAATTTTCGTTGGTAATTTATTTATTTTGCTGCCTATTTATGGAGCTAAAAAATTTAAAATTTAACCATGGAATTTTCATCGCTAAATTTTAAAATCCATTGGTAAAATATTAAAAATAGGCAGGAACATATTATTTTTTTTCCTATAGAATTTAAAATCCGTTAGTAATTCCGTCGGTAATCGGTTGCTAATCCGTCAGTAAAAATAAAAAATTAACATGGATATTTGACACTCTCAATTGCCAACAGAATTTAAAATCGTCGGTAATTTATCGCTAATTACCAACGAAATAGATTTCGTTGGCAAAATTCATCGGTAATTGCCGAATTTTTTGTAGTGTGTGTCCCAATCTCGCATACCATTTAATTGAATTTGAAGCAATATTAGTAGAAGAAATAACAAAAGAAGCAGAATTATTATTTATATCAGAAACTAAATCCAACATACAAAATTCATTCCTTATGAAACCATAACCACAAAGGTCTGAACTTAAATAAATCTCTAATTAAGTTCATTCAAAATGGAAAGAATATCCTAGTTTTAACATTGTTAAAGCTAAAAATAGATTACATCGAACACTAGGTGCACACAACACATCATGTAATATTAAATCGCATCCAATCCGCATCTTTAATAGATAGGAACCAATTCCAAGAACTTCTTTCTCAGTACCATTTCCCATAGTTACATAATAGCTGCTTGCCGGTACTCGACGATAATCTACATATCCTGCTCGATCCCTCGCTATATGATTTGTTGCTTCTGTGTCTACAATCCAACTAGAGAGAACATGAGCAATAAATATTTTTTAGCAAACTAAAATGCTTGGAGAGCAGGGATACGGAAATACCTTCTTGGCTCAGTACAATCATGAGCAAAGTGTCCCATCTTTTGACAGTTATAGAACTTGACTTTGCTAATATTTTTCTTTCCACGTTTAACTTTGTGCTTACCAACCCTTCCATCCTTTAATGGAGGGATCCTTGCCTTATGTTGTTCAGCCTTTAGCTATTCATAGCCCTTTTGCTTATTTGAGTGCCTATCAGCTTGAGCAACCATTATTGTGTTGCGGTTCGCCACTCTACGCTCCGCCTCAAGCAAAAGATGGAGTGAAAGATCATCAAAAGTCTTGATGCTTTTATTATGTGTTAGCACCAATTTGACATGTTCCCAAGAGGAATCAAGCAAAGACCTAAGAACGTCCAAAATTGGTTGCTCATCATTGAGATCTACTCCAGCTGCTTTCAGTTCTCTGATCATCACAAACATAGTTCTGAGATGCTACTGCATGATATGTTTTGGATCAAGGACATATTCATTGAATTTGAGCATTAAGGCCCTCAACCTCGTTGCTGTGGTGCCACCAAATTTAAGTTTGAGTTGCTCCCACATAGCTTTAGCAGTTGAAAAAGTCTTAAACTCTTTAATAAGGTCACCGTGCATGCAGTTCAACATTGTATAGCGCGCGTTACTATCCTTATTTTGCCATTTCTCATAATTACCAACTTGAGCAAGGACTGCATTTTCAGGTGGTGGCTCCATAGTTTCTGTCAAGGTATTAAGTACGTCCTTCTCATTAAGGAGATACTGAATTTTTCTATGCCATATGTCATAATTGTCACCATTCAATTTGTCTTGGTTTACCAACTCATGGACCAAATTCTTAGAAGTTATATTCACTACAATCATTGCGCAAAATTAAAAAAAATAAGCACTAGCATGTATGTATTTTCTTTTATTTTATACATAATAAAATCAGATATAAAATTCAAATAAGCACAATAAAATAAAAAATTTCGCCCTTGTGAGACTAATAATCATCTTTTACTATGCAAATTAAAATGACACATCCAAATTAAATTATGTATAAAATATGAGGATTCGTTCCTCTTATCCACAATATGATATAATCATATAAATATTCAACCAAATCACTTATTGGACTTAATAGTTTGATGCAAGATGCCAATATACATTTTAGATAGAATAATTGTGCTCACATAGCACAAAAAAAATATTGCTCCATAAACAAAATTATCATAAAAAAATATGTATATAATATATGCACCAAAAAATTAAAATCAATCCAAATTTTACAATCAATGGCCTTTTACCAAAAAAATAAAATACAAATATTTTGAGAACAGTGGCCTCATGAAAAAAAAACTCATATTTTTTTATTAAGGTGAAAACAATGGTTGTTTGCCACTTTGGAAATAAAAAAGGTAAAAAAATTTACTGTAACAACAAATAAATAAAAAAAACACAATGGCTTTTTGCCACAATAAGTAAAAATGATTCCACAATGGCGTAAGGCTTCTTCACAAAACCAAAAAAAAAAAAAATTAATTAGCTTTCATTTTGGCAATGGCCCACTGCCATTCCTTCGATCATGTTTAAGAACAGTGGCCTCACGTTGACTACTCATGTCTTTATGTGGCTATCTGCCACAAAATAAAAGCATTCCCTTTTTTTTTAATTGCAAACTCTTGCCACTTTAAATTTCTTATCCAATATATATATATATATATTTATTTATTTGTGATTGAATAACAACAGACTTCGATCTGTCACACAACACAGTTATCTTCATGGTACAGTTATCATTTATATATTTTTAGTATATAACATATTAAAATTGAAGATGATAAAACGCACGACTAAGCTATATATTTTCAATCATAAATTTATTGTATTCCCAAAAATAAAACGAAGCTACAAATAAATATAGTTTTAACAGTGGCCTTTTGCAACTCAAAATTAAATTTATTCAGTATTATTAATTATTCCTATGAATAAAAAAAATATATTCTGGATCTATAATATAAAATATAAAAAAAATATAATCAACAATCTCAACAAGTTTCACAGGAATCAATCATTGCTAAAGCAAAAATCAAGCATACAGGCTATATTACTACTATTGGATAAAACAAAGAATAATCGCAATAGTTAAACAGGAGCAGCGGAATACCTCTTTAGAGCTTTATTGTGATGTTACGCTTGAAATTACCAGCCTGATGATTATTCCTACACCTTCTTGTATCATGAACAAAAATAGGAACGGATCCACTCATTGTCAATGTGAGCGACTACCAAAGTTGTCCACAGAAATTACACACTCCAAAACCTAAGGTATTTTGGGTGGTTACCTCTTCGGAGATTTCATAGAGAGAAGTTATGAAGAGTGGTTAACGTGTGGGGAGATACAAGCGTTAAAAACTCTTCTCTCTTTTTAATTAGGGAGTTATGTATTTCAAACCCTAGTATAATTTCTTTGGATAAATATGCAATCCATTGTGGTTGCAAAATGGGTTTTAGGCCCACGAACAACAGTCTTATTCCGCCTTCAACCATGATGAACCACATAAATATAGATGAAAAGGGCAGAGCAACTTTGCAGCATTGACTTTCCAATCGATCTTTGACATCGAGAACTTAATGACCCAATACTGCATATTGCAAGAGCTTGATGGTGAAGGCTCAACTTCATTGCAAATTCAGAAAAGTACCATTAACCATAGTTAAAGCATCCAAATCCATCCTTGCAATGAAACAAACAACCCTAAATGATTATCATGCACAAAGCACATGGGCCCTTGTAAAGGTGAGCCAGGACGCATTGGCCTAAGGCTAATTTCTTACCCTTAACTAAAGCAATCGCCAACCATAAATAAAAAATACACAGGAAAGAATGTATGTTTGGCCTCATTCGGGGTAAGAGTGCTTTTTTAGTGAGCATGTAAAAACTCAGAATAATAATATAATTAGATCCATTAAAGCTAAAATCAATATGGCTAGTATCAATTGATAGGTCATGGCAGATAATATTGCTAGTAAATAGGAGGCCAAATAGGACCTAAAGGTAAAATAATAAGTTGCATGAGACCAAAATAAAAAAGCCAAAAAGAGAGAGGACTGATAAATAGGGATATGCTAGCGTCATAACTCAAGAAGATCATAGATACCAATGACTTTCACAAGGAGTGGTAAGTTGGTTTCAAATGGGAACGCCAATGAGAAAATCCGTGGAAAGGATCAACTAGTCAGTAGGTAACTAAGAGTCTTGTTCCAAACAAACATGTTACTAGAAAGAAGCCAAAGGGAAAGACACCTCATGGGCAAAGAAAGATAAATTAGTGATGGCCAAAGTCTATTATTTAAAACACGAACTAAGAATTTTCTAACCAGATTCCTTGTCCATATACTTGACTGCATCAACCATGGATAAAGTATGTTCAGTCAATAGCATCCCTACTTTCAAGATAATTGATCTTTATTCTATATGAAACTACTGGCTACAAATAGGTGCGATATTTAATGACCAACTAAGGCATTGATAGAGGTATATGAGAACAAAGAGTGACAAGTTTGAAAAAGAAGGAAGATTGAGGGGGAACCAAAATGACAAAGATGAATAAGGGAGGCATGATTTTCCAAGTGACGAGATACACCTTTAAAGTCATAAGGCCAACATATGGCGTACATGGTCGTTGAGTCTGTTAAGAAAAGTCCATTTGTAGGGGGCATTATTAACAATGACCCAGAAGGTTAAGCCTGTAAGTGACCCAATATAAGACCTATACATAATGCATAAGATTTAGTATCCAAACATGTTAACCATTTAACTAAGTCATATAATATTGTCAATCATTCATTCTACTTTTTAATTTGCATTAAATACATGTAGGCAATATACGCAATATCATGCATTAATAAGGCTATTTTCACAATAATAATTACTCCCTCTGTTCTTTTTATATAAGAACAATTATATTATCGCTAAGATTAAAAAATCGGTTTAACTAACTTTTTTTTTCCCTAACATACCTCTAGTATCATATTTACTCTTTAGAAATATAAATTTATCAAGTGATTTATCTTAAAAAATGAAAAAAAAAAGAAATTTGCTATAGTGTTGCTAAATAAATGGGAGACTAAGAGATTTGATAAGGAATGAAAATTCAAATTTTCAAAACTTAATTCTTCAGTGTTAGTTGAAATTCTTTGCTCACAAAAATTAACTAAATTTTTAGAAAACAATTTCATTTGAATGATAAAGACTCATCAACTTCATAAAAACATGTTTTATAATGGAGTATAATACAACTAGTTGAAAACCCGCGCTTGTGCGGATCATTTTATTACTTTATTATCATACATTATATTAAAAAAAAATTTTATACATATAAGATAAATACTTATATAAAAAATAAATCATACTTTAGAGAAATAAAAAGATATACATATAAATTAAAATAGAGTAAATACATTATATATAGATATATATAGAATTTTTGCAAATAAGTATAAACACAATAATAAAGATATATAGATATAAAAATATAAAATTATTGTAAATAGATGGAAAAAAATTAAATAGTCAAATCTAAAATTTAAGAAAAAAATCGAATATGAATATAAATAATTATTTTAAATAAGCACTGATCTTTAAATTTAAAAAAGATACCTTAAATGATCTAATAAAATTTCAAAATTGAATATAGATATAAATAATTATCGTAAATGAATATTAATTTGAAAATATGATCATTATATATAATTTTCTAATATTTAGGTGATAAAATTAAAATTTAAATGATAAGAATATCAAGTATCTCATCTTTTTAATTTATTAAATGTATTTATTTTTTTTAATTTATAAGATGTTATCTTATTAGCTACCTTTATTATTTTAAATCTATTTATTAAATTTAATGTTTAGATTTCTCTTTAACCTCTTATTAGGAAGCAAAACAAATAAAACAAATAAAAAAAGAGTAAAATAATAATAATAATAATAATAATAATAATAATTATAATTATAATTATTATTATTATTAAAAATTGACCTTTCATTCATAATCATAAAAACTACACAAACAAATTAAAAAAAACTCATAACACACATACTCAACATCATAAACTAATTTTACTAAGATAAAAAATAAATTATCAAAATAATAAAATTTAATTAATATCGGTTATTTTTCTGCTCTTATCTGTGCTCTATATTCATTTTTTTCTGCATACATATCATTTCATAAAGTTAAAAAATTAAAAAAAAGATAAAAAAAAAGAGACCAAAGTATTATACTAACATTACTGTGGTTGGAGAAAAAATACTGTAATATATATGAATTAAAGTTATGCTTTTCATCTTTTTGCAAATCAAAATCTGAAAAACAACATTAACATATACATGAAAAAAAAACCAAAACCTATAAAATTGAAACAAAATAATCGAAAAAAACGAAAAAAAGATGAGAAAAACTATTGTGAAAAATAATCATTGAAAGAGGTGTATATATATATATAGAGGTATATTGGTAAGAAAAAAATTTAAAAGTTTTTAAAGTTCTAAATTAAAAACTTCAAAAGTTTTAAAGTTTTAAATTCAATAATTCAAAAATTTTAAAGTTTTAGCTATTCAAAGTTTTAGATTTTAGATAGTTCAAGGTGAAATAATATATTAGGTTAAATTGTCAAAATATAAATAATTTATCCATTCAATTGTTAACTTTTTCCATTCATATACTAAAATGGCAAAAAATGTAAAATTGATAAATCAAAATTGCAGTTATGCTATTTAGAGTGTAATTGCAATTATTTAAGAAGTTTGAGGTGAATTAAAGATTAGGCCATATTAAGGGAAAAAGAGTTACTCAGGTTTAGGAATTTTTTTTAATGCCATTATACGAGAGATATTTTTGTTCATTTTGTATAAAGAAAATAGAGACCAATTTATTAATTAAAATAAAAAAGAAAGCCTATTTATATAAAACTACTCCCGCCAAAAAGGTGTCTCATTTTCCCGCCCTTTGTTTCTATTTTATTGAACTTCTTCACCGGTCTTTCCGTCTTTTACCTAAGTTATCCACATCGTCACAAACAACAGAATATCCGGTTAGTCCCTCAATTTTCATGTTTCATTCCATACTATTTTTCCTTTCGCATCTGATCTTTTTATTTTCTTCTGCATGTTATATGTCAGATCCGAATTCTCCATTGTCCCTTCTCCAAGGATTCATTACAGGTATGCATCAGATCATTCTGATTAGAATGAGAAATTGTGATGTCTTTTTGCTCAAGTCAGCTGGGTACTGAAGTGATTTTTCAATTTTGAACCACTTCCTGGATTTAATCAGTTTGGTTTTTATGATTCTTTAGAAACGAAGACATTTTGGTTTCTTTTTATCGAAACTGAAATCAAACCAAAATTCTTTTTTTCAAACCAAACTGATTATTATCCATTCCTATGCTGAAGTGGGAACCACCGGACACTGAAATAGTATTTAATTATGTTAGAATTGCGGGAAATGGAGACATCAAGTCCTGCAATTTTTGTTAATGGGGAGACATTGCAGATGTACGCAGGGAAGAAGGTAAGAGCTGTGGTTCAAGTTATTGAGTGTAACGGTGGAAACACAATTGTAAAATCAACAGATGGACATCAATGCATTGTGAAGGAGTTACCATTACCATCTGTTCCTCTTTTGAATCATATTGAGGTTATTGGTGTAGCAGAGACCAACAAATCAATCCGAGCTGAATTATGTACCGACTTTGGCAATACTTTTGGTATGAATTACTGGCCTGCCCTATCATTCCTTGCGATAGCTAATGCATTCCTTTTTATTTAATTCTGAGAACCAAACAAATTTCCTTTTTGCAGATGCCCAATCTTACAATCAACTCTGCAAACTTGCAAATGGAGAATATAAATCTCTATTTTATAGGGGCTTTGACTGAAAACAATTACTATGCCAGTAGCTGAAGGTTTTTTTTTTTTTTTTTTTGGGGGGGGGGGGGGGGGGGGGGGGGGGTTTTTTTTTTTTTGATTTAAAAAAAAACAA
>CANUEX010066748.1:0-25948 GCA_948099535.1 Jatropha multifida
TAAAGTTTTTAATTATTAAATAAAAACAAACCGTCCAAGGTAAGTTGCCGGGGAGAAAAGAATAGTGACGCACAGTGTTTTTCAAAAATATCCGATTCGGGTCTAATTAAAATTAATTCGGTCCAATTAAAGAAATATTGGTCTGATTTTAATCGATTAATGGTTATTCAATAAATTTTCGGGCGAACCAAAAATGATTTTCGATCCCCATAATATTACGTGGCGTAATATTATTGGCTAATAATTTACAATTTAAATTTAAATGGGAATGTTTCGAAATAAAAATTTTAGGGTATTATAGTATATGACCCGTGTAACTCACTTAATATTATAAACAAATTAAGTATGTCGTGTTTACCCATATAGGAATCATTTAATGTGCTTATTGTTTACCTATTTTACTCAAATCATATTTAAAAACAAATTTTTATACATAAAATGTATAAATTCTACAAGATTTAGAACTAAACTAACAAAAAATTAACAACAATAAATTTTAAATAGGATTTTAGTTGGGTATTTATATTTTTATCATATAATAAACGGGTTACTCGCCTAATCTATGTGCCAACTCATGACATGATATGTTTATATTCGTGTTATAAATGAGTGACCCGTTTATGACACGAATCCGTTTAATTTCAATTTAAATATATTTATTTCGCATGTTAAACGAATCGTGTTTGCGTATCATAACCTATTTTGACGTCCATACTTTTAGCTTTCAATAAACAAATTATTAAAAATTCTGCTTATCATTTTTTTTATATGCATAATTTTGAAAATACTTATTGCATTATTTAAAAGCAATTATTTAAATATGTACTTAATTTATAAAAATAAGATAAACGTTAATATCGTATTCATAACTTGTATGTCCAAGCTATCTATTTCTTATTTAACCAATAAAAAAAATAATGATAATACAAATTTTATTTGTAATATTTTAATTGTGAATAAGATTTTCTATAATTACGACGTGTGAAATTTCGGTTTGAATAACAATTGGCGTGATTAATGCAACAATTGAAAAATATAATATTATAATTTAATTTACACATAACAAGTTAACATGTTAGTTCAATAAACTTTTCAGCAACGCTCCCAAAATTAGAATTCCTTATCCGTCACTTTCTTTTCTGGCTCGTTGCTCGAAACAACAGAGGAGAGATGTTAGATCCGACAAACGACATGCTTGCGCCACCGTCTTCTCCGACGAACTCCTCCATTTCCTCTTCCGATCTCGACACTGAGGTAGCTATAATTAAAAGTTATTTCTTTACTTAATTTTTTTTTTAATTTCTTGTTTTGATGCAGTCCACAGGATCTTTCTTTCATGATAGAAGCACCACTTTAGGTACTCTAATGGGCGTCACTTTTACTGCCATTACTTTCAGAGCGCCCTCTCAGCCGCGTGACACTCACGCGACTGATGCTGCATCGTCATCCGGCGTTAATAATCGGGAAATCAAAACCAAGAGAAATAGAAGAGCTCCGGTGGAGCTTCTTCGGCGGAGAAGATGGTGGAGGCTTTGTAGTGATGGTGGAGCTAAACCGGCTTCGCTTGGAGAGTTTCTTGAAGTTGAACGGAGATTTGGAGATGCAGCGTTGTATAGTAATGCGGCGGCGGAGCTTGAGGGTGTGATGGTGGCGCCGCCGAGGAATGGAGTTGATGGACGGGTGTTGTTTGCCGCCGGAAGGGTTTTGCCTCCTGCTGACGCTCAGCTTGATGATGGAGCATCGACGTCTGGGATTCTCTGTAGATTTCCGGTTTCACTAACGGGGATCTGCAGTGGAGGAGTTGGATAAATTATAGTTTTTTATTTGTTTATTTTTTTAGGAAAAATCTCTTGAATTTTTTTTAAAATTCTTCTATCTATTCATAATTAAGTGGATTTATGTTATTTTTTATCTTCCGAAAAATTTATTTTTAAAAATTTTAGCATTCAATTAGTAATTTGGTTATGTATTATGATAATGTAATCTGATAATAATAATATTAAAAATTATAAATATTCATATAAATCAGATGACCAATATGGTCTGATGAACTTTTCTCGAGAAAAAATATTAATTTTAAAAGAATATATAATATTAAATTTTTTCGTTTAAATTGATTTTAATGAAAAATATAAATTTTTATAACAATAATTATTTTGTTAATTATAGTTAATTAATTTGAATGATAAAATAGTAATTTTTGAATTTTTTTATGTTTAGATTATTTTTCATTTTCTGGAAATTTTTAACATATAATAAATATAAATAAATTTTCACTATTATATTAATAGTGTTAATGTAAAAACATACTGTATTATTAGACTTCAATGAATATTTATATATAAAATTTTTAATAAATAAAATTAAATATTATATTTTATATAATAACAAACTATCATATACAAGGGAGCATTCCAATAAAGAATGGATAAAAAAGCAAAAATAATTAATTCGTTTTCAGATCAAACTAACTAATTCGTTTTTATATTTTATCAATATTAATTCTTTCCATTTATTTTTTAATGATTTTACCGTTAAAAAGTGTGAAATGACAAAAATAGCCTCACATTTAGACAATAAAAAGACAATCCTACCCTCAGTTTCCTTCTAATTTTCTCTCTTCCTATAACTTTCCACTTCTCCAAACACTACAATTAACTTCAACTAAACCTCTAAATATCGCCAACAATATGGTGAAATAAGACCATTGAACGAGACCTTGAATGTCCCATGGTGAAATAAGATTCAAGTTCCATTTCTTGAAATGTGCAATAATTTCTATTACGAAAGCTACTATTGATATAAAGAGAAAAGCTTTGATAAATCTATACAACTTTAATCTACTTGTTTGCTCCTCTTTGTTCCTTTCAGGTAAAACAATGAGTTTCTTGATTGCAATAAGCTTAGATTAGAAAACCATTGCTAACTAGGAGATGCATGATAGAGCTTTATAAGCTTTTAATAGAAGAATCCATGAAAATTGCTTTGGACTTGCTGCCTTTTGTTTCCCAAGAAACAAAGATAGATATGAAGCATTAATTTCTACTATAGAGAAGTTGTTTGCCTTCTCCATTGTTACAACATTTGAGCTTGGGTCATTTTCCGTTTGGCTTAAACTCAAAACACAGGGAACAGGGCAACATACAAAGCAGAATAAACAACAACAATTAAAAACCTCCCAAAACAGAGCTCAGACTAATACTCAAGAAATCATTTTTGGAAGGAAATTTGGCAAAACAACCAAGAAATCATTTGTTTTACGCGTATATTTCACTACAGTGTGAATCTCTAAAAATATAGTGGAAACAGAGTTGTAAGAAGATTGACGTATGAGATTTCAAATCTAAGGATAATAAAAATTTAAGAAAGAGACAATGAGAGGGAGTGCGAGCCCGTCTTCATATGCTATCTGTGAACTGTTGTCGTTGCCGGTGGAAACCATGAGAGCAACTTGCTCGATCGGGGAATTCTCTTTCTTATTGTTTTTGTCCGCAGCGAGATTGTATTTGCAGTTTGGGATTTGGAGAAGTGGAAAGCTAGAGATAGGCGGAGAGAAAATTAGAAGGAAAGTGAGAGTAGTGTTGTCTTTTTTTTGTTCAAATGTGAGGCTATTTTTGTCTTTTCACACTTTTTAACGGCAAAATCATAAAAAAGTAAATGAAGGACAGAATGGTTTAATAGAAGTAAATCTCGAGGGCCATTAATTAATATTGATAAAATATGAAGAAGAGTTAGTTAGTTTGATCTAATATCAAGGATGAATTAATTATTTTCCCGACAAAAAATATACCAACAAAGCAATAAAAATAAAAGAAAAAAAATATGTTTTAGAAAAAATGAATCTGAATTTATTATAATCAATAAAAGATTACAAGTAAAAGAAAGAAAAAAGAGCAAAAAAGTAAAGGCCCCCTGTTGTTGAAAATATTCAATGTATGAATTAGGCTTTAATATAATTTAATTTATTTAATTTTAAGTGCTATTGAGTTTACAAATTTAATTTTCATACTAAAATAGAAGAGATTTTGTTTGACAGAATAAATAAAAGAGATTACTACAGTAAAAAATCCAAATTTTTTAATAATTTTTTATTTAACATTTAGGGTTTTGAAGAATTATAAAATGACTGTGGATAGGTATTTGAATAATTAAAAACAATTAAGTTGGTCCAATGGGTCTAAAATAGCTAACGGCTTTTAGTTTAAAAAATCCGGTTATCACTTCAAATCATATTTGAAGAAAAAAAAAAAAAAACTTCTTTGTATAAACGTTTTACTTTTTAGAGTCATTGTATATTTGTCCCGTGATGCTTGAGCAACAACCAGAAAGGAAAAAGAAATGAAAGGATCTTTTCCAGACAGACTTTTGATTAAAATCACATGACCCTTCATCTAAACTAAAGCTATGACTTCTGAAGAGAGTAATGATTTTACAAAGCCATGATAAACATTCTTTGGAGAGTGAATGTATGATGACATAAACCAAGAGGAGCAAAAAGAAGGCTTGGACTGCATTTGGCTTAGTTGATTCATAGAATTGATAGTTGTTTTGTATTAGATAGCTAAATTTTATGTGTTTAGTAAATTATTTTAATCAGAAGGTGATAGCTGTTTCTATAAGCTAATTTTATGAGTTTTTTCATATTAGTTAGTAGCTCATTCGCATTTAGATTTTATTGACCTTATAAAAAATAATTATAAATAAAATTATGTTTTTTCCAAATTAATATTTTTATGATAATTTTGTTAATAATTATTTAAAATTTTTTCTTCAGTATTAATTTAAAATTTAATTAATACTTTTATTTATATAAGACATTAAAATAAAAAATAATATATTCATCTTAAATTAAAAACATATATATACATTACACATCATACTATCTAAAAATAATTATACCTATAATAGTCATTTTATATTTTAACAACAACCGTTATTAAAATTTTATCAAACACAAACAATAATCAGCTAATCGCCATCAGCCCTCAGCAACCCGTATCAGTTGATATGAACCGTTGAACCAAATGAGCCTTTAATCTATAAAAATATTTCAAATTTGAAGCTTGTTGTCGAGCATTCTAAATTAACTTTTGTAGGCTGTGTACCTTTATTTTGAAATATAGATATATATTAGCATCTAAAAACAATTTAGAGCTAGGATTGTGAATAAAATAATAATATTATGGTCTACTTTTTTGATGTTTCGCAATTGTTATTACAATTATTCAAATATTAGGGTATGATTCATGTGTTCCGTTATTTGAATTGAAGGATCACATTATAGATTTAACAAGTAATCTTGCCCGCACATAGTGCGGATGCACTAATGATTTCCTAATATTTGATTTTATTAATTTTTTCATAAAATTAATTTTTCAAAAAATCTTTTATTATATATGGATAAGTTGGATTATAACTCATGTTGGGCTTTATTTAAAACAAAATATACTTCACACCTTTTAATTAGTTTAAAAAATTGAAATGTCTATTAAAAAAATTGTCTTAGAAAAAATACTTATAATTGAATAAATTTTTACTTTTTAAAAGTGTATAATATAAATAAATTAAATCAATATTGTCAATTAATACCTAGAAATGGTAAAAAATTAAAATTTCTTCACATTAATTTCTTTTTATTAGGCTAATGAATAAAAATTTAAAAAAGTATTTATCTTCCTCTCTATTTTAATGGAAAACACATAAATTAAAAAAAATACATAAAATAGGTTAAGCAAAGTATATGTAATATTAACAGTATTACGGAAAATGGGTTAAACTTTCAAAGAATAAAAATGAAAAAAAAATAAAATGAAGGAAAATAGTGAAAGTATTTATAAGGTCACTCTTCATATGATAATAATATGATATTATATAATATACTATTTTATCTAAGGAAGGTGAGAAAAAAAGTTGTGCACGACTGTTAGTAATAGTTCCAAATACCCAATGGGAGTAGAAGAATTGTCAAAATACTTCAATTTATATTTATAACAATAATATATTATAGTATAATATAATACTATATTTTATTCGTCTTTGGGATCAATTTAGACTATATATAGTGGAGTCCGAGTAATCTGTATAGGATAAGAATCCTAAATCCTAAATTACTTATTAATTAGGGTTAGTTTAGGAGTGTGATTATTTTATCAAGTATATTTTATTATTATTTGTTAACTGGAGCCTTCCATAAATTATTTGGTCATTTATGTCCAAAATGTAATATTCACATATGACTGAGATGTTGCTGACTTGATATAGGATAAGGGGCTCCGCTGTGTGGACTTAAAGAAAGTGATAGTTGAGGGCTATCTTATCCGCTCGCCTAGTGGACCCATTAGGCCCAACCCTTTCGATCATGGTATCTTTTGTTTTTTGGTTACTTTGCTTAGGATTGTTTAAATTGACATCCTTTAATTTTATCTTTTGTTTTTGTGTAGACATGGTTCCCAAGAAAAGCAAAAGCTCAAAGTTAAACAAGATCGCTGATGTCATGAAGAAGAAGGCGGCTGTTGAAGGTTCGAAGGGGTGCCTCCATCAGAACTTGAGACTATGTAAACAAATGCTAAGCCATCTATCGAACTGCCCATTCAAAGCTTGCCTATCGAGCCTTCTAGGATGGGTGAGGGAGGCGCCTGCTTTTGCGTCAGCTCCTAACTCAATTCCAGCTCCTCCTCCTCCTTGAACTTAGGCTCTAGACCTCTGATCTTATTTTGTGTGTAGATATGGGGCGAATTGTAGTGTCCAAGATGATGGCCCTGTCGAGAGTTAGTTTATGCCTGTTTTTTTCCTGCTAATGCTCGGTATTTTGAGCAAATGGATGATCGGGTGACCAAGGACTTTCTAAACCGGTGCCTATTTCAGGCATTAAATGCTAGCAACCTCTAGTATAGTTGGCTAACTAAGTTGAAGTTCACTTTAACAGAGATGGAAGTTAAGAAAAATAAGATGGAGATCGCCTTGAAGGATGTTGGGACTACCATGCAAGAGCAAGAGGCACATCACAAAGCTGAGCTTGCTGCGTGGGACGCCGATCTGTATAAAGTGAGAGAGGAGAACTGGAGCCTCCTAAATAAAAATAAAGAGATGGAGATCCAGATAGAAGGGCTAGAGAGACATGTGAAGGAGCTGGAGGCTGAGCTTCAAGAGCTCGGGAGCCAGGAGGAGTCTTAGGAGGAGAATTTGGCTAAGGCTTGCTTAAGTCTTCAGTTTAATATATTGGCCAGGCTTAAGGAAAAGCAGTTAGATGCTGACTGGGATTGGGTAAGCGATGTTTACCCTGAAGGAGCTGATGAGGAGGAGGAAGAGGAAGACAGCGAAGGGACAAGAGGCGAAGGTGCCCAATCGAGCTCTTCTAGGGATAGTTCATTCACTCCATCAGATAGGGATGTAAATAATTAGATGTTGTATACATTTTTATTTCTAATTTATTATAGGAATTTTGTAACTATTGATGTAAAGGATTTTTACTTATGAAAAGAAGAAGTTTATTATAAGTGCTTTGCTTTCCCTATGCTTCATTTACTTAGTGTCTTTATTTGCTAGCTAGTATCTGCTTTCTTTTCCTTACATGTATTCAAACTATGTGTTACTTAAGTCATCTAAGATATGCACTTGAACCTTTGTTTGACATATACTTTAAGAATTGGGCCACTTAGGCTAAATGACAAACTTTATGCGTCTAAACTGTGGACTTAGCAAATTGGGCTAGGCCACTTAGGCCAATTGACGAACTGTCTATGATTGAACTATGGATAGGGGGCCACTTGGCAAACTTTTTATGTCCGAACTATGGACGGAGAAAATGGGCCGCTTAGGCCACTCAGTGAACTGTATATATCCGAACTATGGACAGAAAAAATTGGGCCGCTTAGACCACTTGGCGAATTATTTATGTCCAAATTATGGACGGAGAAAATTGGGCCACTTAGACCACTTGGTGAATCGTTTATGTTCGAACTATGGATGGAGAAAATGGGACGCTTAGGCCACTTGGTGAATTGTATATATCCAAACTATAGATAGAGAAAATTGGGCTACTTAGACCATTTAGCAAATCGTTTATGTCCTGACTATGGACAGAGAAAATGGGTCGCTTAGGCCACTTGGCGAACTATATATATTCGAACTATGGATGCAGAAAATGGGGCCGCTTAGGCCATTCGGTGAACGTTTGAGCTACACAAGAGGAAACAATTTCTAAGTAAGATCCTCCAAGAAAAACTTAATGTATCATATCATTTTCTAACTTTAGAGGACATCATACATTAAGTGAAAAAACCTAAGGTCTTGTTATTATTCATTCAAATATAAAATTTTTTTTACACGTTATGAGATAAGATGATACAATATGCTTTCTTGAGGTTGTCAATGTTCCAAGTCCTAAGCAGTTTGGCTCCTTTAATCTTTCTCAGCTTATACATAATCAGACCTAGCTGCTTCAATACTTCACAGGGGCCTTCCTAGTTCTGTCTTAACTTTCTTATGCCTGCCAAGCAGTTGGTGATTTTTGCCTTTTTCCATACCTTATCTACCTCCTTAAATTGCTTGGCCTGGACTCGCCTGTTAAAGTACCTCCTTACCCTTTGCTTGTATGTTTCGGCTCGAATTACAGAGGCTTCTCTAAGTTCTTTTGCCAAGTCTAGGCTAATTTTCAGTCTTTCATTACTTTTAAGCTCTTCAAACTCTCTTGTTCTTCTGTTGGGTAATCCTATCTCTATTTGTATCACCACCTTCAGTTCCATATACTAAGTAGAAAGGTGTATGTCCTATTGCTTGCCGAGGTGTTGTCCTATAAGCCTATAATACACTATTTAGCTCGTTTGTCCAGTTAGCTTTTTCTTCATCCAATCTCTTCTTTAATCCCTGCAGGATGGTTCTGTTAGTGACTTCAGTAAGGCCAATAGTCTATGGATAGGCTACTGACGTGAAGTGTAGGTTGATGCGCCATTCTTCGCAAAAGGATCTAAAGGATCTTGAGTCAAATTGCTTCCCGTTAGTGGTGACTATTTTATGGGGTATGCCATATCTGAATATCACATTGTTCCTAAAAAAGTTGATAATCTGAGTTGGGATAATGGTACTAAGAGGTTCAGCTTCTACCTATTTGGAGAAGTGATCGACTGCAACCACTATGAACTTCTCTGTGCTATAGTTGTGGGGAAAGGTTCTACGATATCTATCCCCCATTGGGCGAAAGGCTAGGACGAAACTAAAGGTTGTAGCTCTATAGAAGGTTTTCTAGGCACACAATCATATTTCTAGCATGTTCTGTAATGGTGAACGTAAAGGTGAATGTCTTTCTTCATTATTGGCCAATAGTATCTTGAAAGCAAGATTTTCCTAAGGATTTTATCCGAGCCGTCATGTGCCCCACAAACTCATCCATGAATCTCCCTTATAATGTAATCACCTTCCTCCTCTGTTACGCATTTCACCCAAGGATGTGATTTCAACCTTCTGTATAGCTCCCCATTATCTAATGTACAGCTCACCGCTCTTCTACAGAGTTTGATCGCTTCATGCTTGTCGCTTGGTTGAACATCATTCTGTAGAAAATCAATGATTGGGCTCATCTAACTACTTTTAATCTGGGTCACCAGGATCTCCTTCTCCTCAAAGCTCGGGCAAGTTTGATGTTCAGCCACAACTCTTCTTGATAACTCATCTCCTCGTGAGGCAGCTTTAGCTATGGCATCTACTTCTTTATTGTTTTCTCAATCATAAAGCCTAAAAAACTTCCCCACTTTTACTTTGAACATGCACTTCTCAAGGTTAAGTTTCATGCTGAACTTGTTCAGGATCTTAAATGATTCTTGCGAGTCCCTGGGATGGACAACAACTCAAACACTCTTCACATCATGTCACCCATATAAACCTCTACAGTTTGCTCAATCTGATCCTTGAACAAGCTATTGAGTAGCCTCTGATATGTTGCCCTTGCGTTTTTTAATCTGAAAGGCATGACTTGATGACAATAGATGCCTCGATCTATGACAAAGCTAGTTTTCTCTTCATCCAATTCATCCATTCTTATCTGGTGATACCCAACTACTGCATCAACAAAACAGTATACCTCATATCTAGGTGTTGAGCCTACTAGCTGATCAATATTACGTAGAGAGTAAGGGTCTTTTGGGCATGCTTTGTTCAGATTAGTAAAATTAATGCAAAATCTTCACTTTCCATTGGATTTTGGTACCAGGACTATGTTTGCCAACTATTCTGGGTAGTTCACCTCTCTTATGAATCCTACCTTCAAAAGTTTATCAACCTCCATAGCTATGGCTTGCTGTCTCTTAAAGCCATTATTTTGCTTTTTCTACTTAACTAGTTTACAGCTAGGGTCAATGCTGAGCTTGTAGGATATGATATTAGGGTTAATATTAACTATATCCTTTGCGGTCCAGGCAAAGCTTTGGACATGATCTTTCAAAACTGCATTCATGTCTTCTTGCACTTCGCTTAGTAAATCAGCTCCTAGCATTAAGTGTTTCTCCTTTTCTACTTCCTACATGAGTAGCTCTCCCATTGGTATTGGGTGCAAGTCTTCTTTATGTCTAGGGATGTCAAAAGGAGGATGCTCGGTTGGCTCGACAAATGGTCCTCCCACTGGCGTCCACATGATCGGTAAGGTGAGAGGTAACCCTTTCAGTGCTATCACATATGCTTCCTTAGCTGATCTTTGATCTCCTTTCATGAGCACGACTTCACCCTTATCAGAGTAAAATTTCATAGTTAGGTACCTAAAACATGTGGCAGCTTCTAGCTCGTATAGGGCTGGCCTGCCCAATATGGCATTATAAGGAAAGTGGATGTCTGCCACCATGAACTCTAATTTTAATTTCTTTGATGATTCCTCAATTTTGAGCTCTAGGGCTATGTTTATGGATCCAGATACTTGCACGAGTTTTCCTACTAAGCCAATGAGTGGAGTTCGGACTGGTTTGAGCCTCGCTTGATCCAGTTTTAGGGTTTTGAATACATTCATAGTCATCAAGTTGACCATACTACCTTCATCCACTAGAATTCTTTTCACCAAAAAGTTCTCCAAGATTTCTTCGATTACTAAGGTGTCATTATATGGCGCATGTATGTGCTCGTTGTCAGCTTCTGATAATCATATGGGTGGTCTATCTCTTTTTTCAATTGCCAGCAGACATCAGTCTTGTGGCCCACATCCTTATGAAACTCACAATAGTTGCTCTTATCTTGATGGTTCAAGGCATCTTCCTTCATCTTTTTGGGACAGAAGAGCTGGATTCGGTTGCCCTGCTCTTTAATCCATGATAAAATCTTCGAATGTGGTCTGTTAGCTGGGGTGAATCCCTTATCTCTTAGGGATTCATTATCTCTTGTGTATGGAGTGTGGATACAGTAACTAGTACATGGCAGTTAGATGGGTGATCTTCTGTGGGGCGATCACCTCCTTGCCAGGGTGAGTGACTTCTGTGCTTGTGCCTTTCTTGTTTAGTTGATCTACGTTGTTGAGCCTCATAAGCTTCATCCAGCTTAGTATATTTATGAGTCCGTGCTATGAGTTTGACAAATGTTAAAGGAGGATTTATACTTAAACTTTCGAACAACTTGTTATATTTGCAATTCTTTACCATTGCACTGACAACTACTTCGTAATTCAAGTTTTCCACCTGCATTGCCATCCTTTGGAATTTGGACACGTATTGTCTTAAGGTTTCTCCTTCTTTTTTCAACTCTACTAGATTGGAGAAAATCTTCCTGGGCATGATACAAGTTATGAAATAGGCTCAGAATACTGTGGCTAACTACGAGAAAGAGTGGATGGATCCTATTTTAAGTGTTTGATACCACTCCTGTGCTGTCCCTTTGAGAGTGATTGGAAAACTTTACACATTAGATCCTCCGAATTAGTCTTCAAGTACATAATGGTTTGGAAGGTTGCTAGGTGACTTCTTGGATCGATACATCCATCATAAGATTGAAAAATGGGGAATTTGAATTTTGGAGGAAAGGCTGTGGCTTAGATGTTAGATGATAATGGCGAATCCTATCGGAGACCATAGTCTCTAGTGTCCCTTGACTCCCTAAATTCTCGAACTAGCTCTTTGACAACATCTCAGAGATTTGCCTCGTCCAATATTGGTTGAGTATGACTGATCTCCTTAAGATATGGTTTTGATTTTGCTTCTTAGTATCGATCAGATATTGAATGGATTTGGTGCTTAGGGGAAGGTGAATGAGTTTTATCCTCTTGGTGGTGTTTACCATGATCAGCACTACGCTCTAGAAAATTTCGCTATGGTTCTAATGGCATGAGAATCATTTTGATCGGACATCGTTTGGGCCTTGAATGGACTTCCGAAAGCCTGAAAACCCAAAAACCAAAAGGGATGTACATTCTAGTAATTAACCAGAATCAACGTCGTCCAACCTAGCGACAGCGTCGATCACCTCGGTGGCAGTGTAAACCAGATTGCTACTAGGAACCTCTGTTGGTGCCGAAAAACAAATCTCCAACACCGATAGTGGAGTGGCCGAAGCCTACTAGGCCGGCTCAACCACCCCCTTTTCCTATAAAAGGCACACTCTCCCTTTCATTTACACACCTCTTGTTGCTTGATAGAGCGGTTCTCAAGTATCAACGAATCTCATTCCCACTTTTACGATTCTAAGACCACAAGGTTTGACTTTGCTCATCTTTCTTACTTGAATTTAGAGTCTGACTTGGCTCTCAAAAGTGGATCCTTTCAACTTTCAATCACATTTTGACCTTCCTTAGGCCAAAGCTACTAGTTAGGTGATTCATTATTAATTAAATCTAGTGATTAATTAATAATTCATCATTTAACAATATTATATAAGACTATAATATGGGTCCCATACCCTACCTCAGCTTACATTTGGAGAAAGACTTGACCTCTTTGGTCGACAACTCATCGTGAAACTCCGATCCAGCTGAGTCACAAGCAGGAGGATATAATCACTCAAACTCAGACTTTGTCAATTAAGCCCAGTCCATTCGGTAAACTAAGCTCAGTCCGTCTAGCAAAACCTCAAAACCAATTTTTAAAACTAAGCTCGGAATCAGCTGGCACACCAATAAGCCCACTCTAAGAGTGAAACCTTCAAAACCCTACCATCCTGATCGATGGTAGAACTTCATGCACCCTGATGCTCATATAAATGAGGTACTGAGGCATATCTATGGATTTCATTAGGGAAATGTGTTGCACGACCTAGAATCCTCGATACATGAGGCTAGAATCAGGCTTTCCTCTGAAATGCACACCTTATTTCACTTACTTAATTTTAATGAACTATGTTCCAAATATTGCCATGCATTATGGGTATGCCCCCATGCATCCATTAACTGACATTCAAGCAATTTTTTAATTTTTTATTAGACCCAAACTTTTGATCCACATGCAAAGAAGCCGAAAACCTAGTCCCCAAACCTAATAATTTGAGGCTAGTGCATTTTATCCATTATGGCACAAGAAAAGAGTCAATCACAAGATTTTTAACTTATATTTTCCTCGAAAACAAAAATATATTCAGGTGGCGACTCTAAATACACCACTCACAGTCAAACCACTCCAAAGATCCAACCATACATCACTTAAGCGCTAAACAAAACCATAAAAATGATAAAATTGGTAATCGGATCAATTAATCAAACAACTAATCCGCATACAGTGCTAAATAAGAACGAACCAAGAAGGGACCGTAATGGGGTTTCGACCAATCCCAACGTTTCTAGTTTCTCTGTGACCAGTGCCAAGCCTGAAAAATAGGGCAAACAATGCCATCAGATTATTCACAAACAGGGCAACCAGTGCCAACAAACTGAGAAAATAGGGCAACCAGTGCAAAGTCAATAAAAAAATAGGATGCCAGCACCAATTTAATCAACAGGGAAACCAGTACCGACAAACTGAAAAACAGGGCCATCAGTGCCACTAAATCCAAAAACAGGGCGACTAGTGCTAAGCCAGAAAAATAGGGCAATCAACGTCACCAAATTACTCACAAACAGGGTGACCAATGCCAATGCGATCAAATAGGCCAACTAGCGCTAGAGCAACCAAATAGGGCGATCAATGCCAAGGCAGAATAAGAAACAGGCATATCAGTGCAAGAAACCGGCAATCAGTATGACATTCAGGCAATCAATGTAGTGATAAATTCAAGCATCCAATGCAAATGAATAAAGAGAGCATAGTAGACATGGTAAAATAAAAGATAGAAATCAGATGTTTTATTAACAAAAGCTTTAGTCTGGACTTTATAAAAGAAGGTGTTGCTACTAGAGTGCACCAGCCCAAAATTGCTACAAAAGCTAAGTCTCTAAGGCTACCTAAGCTCAAACCACAATCTATGTGAGCAGACCCATAGTCTACACGAGTGGCATGAGCGGGAATCTATAGTCTCAATGATGCCTCAGTTCATCCCGTAATGTCTAGACTTGGTCTTCCAGAAAGCTCTCACGGTTAAGGCCTCAATTAACGTCCCTCGAAGCTTGCCCTCCGGGAGAGTGGTCCCCTCATACCAGTTAGGAGGAGGCTATAAAAGCAAAGCATGTAATTTAAGAAAAGAAAAAAAGAGCATTCGTACCAGGATGCCTCTTGGATAGACTGACTAATGGTCAGGAACCACCTCCGGTAATATGATGGAAGCCATGCCATGGTAAGTGACATATCTCACTCGTTGCATCTCCTCACCAAGGAAGTTAGGGACCACAGGAGTTTGCCCTTGACGAACCTTCTTAGGCCTCAATGGTGATGGTGGACCCTGTTCTTGCTCCACTTGTTGAGTCGATGCGACTGGGAGCCATTCACGCTCCTCCCAGACTCACTAAGCGAAGAGTAAGAGGTAAGGTGGTTCAGAACTCATACTAAGCAAGAGACCTTTAGAGAATTCTAAAAGAGGGAGGAAGATAGCAAATGAGGAGGTGTGACATGTGAGGTCACCCCCTCCCCTATTTGTAGGAAATAGGGTGGACGAGCCTTACCCTTGCTCGAAAGAATAGACTTTTTGGGACTCATCCAAACTTCGATCGATAAACGATCATAGTCAAAATTTCTATAATAAAATTCCATATTCTTTTGTACATTCTAATCCTTTCGACTTTCAAAATCACACTTTGACCTTCCTTATGCCAAAGCTACTAGTTAGCTTATTCATTATTAATTATTCATTATTAATTAAATCTAGCGATTAATTAATAATTCATCATTTAAAATATTATATAATACTATAATATGGGTCCTCGTACCCTACCTTAGCTTACATTTGGAGGAAGACTTGACCTCTTTAGTTGACAACTCATCATGGAGCTCGAATCCAGCCATGTCATAAGAATGAGGGTATAATCACTCAAACTCAGACTTTATCAATTAAGCCCAGTCTGTACGGCAAAACCTCAAAACTAGTAAGTCCAAAATCAATTGGTACACCAATAAGCCCACTCTAAGAGTGGCACCTTCAAAACCCTACCATCCTGATTGACGGTAGAACTTTGTGTGCCCTGATCCTCATACAAACGAGGTACAAAGGCATATCTACGGATTTCAGCCTAGGTAGCGGCCCCCAACTGAACTGACCAGTCCGGACTTAGGGGAATGTGTTGCATGACCTAGAATCCTTGATAAACAAGGTTAGAGTCGAGCTCTCCTCTAAAATGCACACCTTTATTTCACTTACTTACCTTTAATGCAATATATTCCAGATATTGCCATGCATTATGAGTATGCTCATGCATCGATAAATTGACATTCACATAAAACAACACTTTTTTTATTTTCGATTAGGCCTAAACTTTTGATTCACACGCAAAGAAATTAAAAACCTAGTGCTCGAACCCAATGATTCGAGGCTAGTGCATTTTATCTATTATGGCACACTAAAAGAGTCAATCAATGGATTTTTACCTTATATTTTCCCTGAAAACAAAAATAAATTAAGGTGGCGACTCTAAACACGCCACACACAATCAAAGCATTCTAAAGAGCCAACCAGACATCACTTAAGTGCTAAACAGAGCCATAAAACTGATAAAATTAATAATCAAATTAATTAATCAGACAACTAAGCTGCATATAGGACTTAAACAGAATGAACTGAGAAGGGACCGCAACAATGATTCGATCAGTCTTGATGTTTCCAGTTTCTCCGTGATGAACTGACCAAATGGGACCGTTTAGTCAGACTCCATCCTTTAGGTCTTTCCCACTTTGCTCGGGAGGAGGCTCACAAGTTTGGGGGGGGGGGGGGGGGTGGGTTCACAGGTTTAGAGGGTAGGTTGAGTTCACCATTAGGTAGGGGGTTCTCTAAGAGGCCTTTCAATACTGTAGTGAATTGAGAGTAAGCTTAGGCAATGATAGCTACGACCTGTGGATTGGTAATAAGCGAGAGAGTGACGGTGAACTGTTGGCTGACCTTGTTGGGGGCGTTGCCATGGCCTTCTGAGGTAAGATTTTTAGTGGGGTTGGCGGTGAGGGCTAAGGAAAGGATTATGGGGATTATTTAGGGTTGAAAAGATTGAAGGTGTGTTTTGCTCTCACCACACCAATTGTTTATCTCTCAGAATTTGAGGTGTAGTAAATTGTGAACTATCCGTCTTTGGGGTGAATTTAGAGCATATATAGTGTAGTTCGAGTAATCCGTATAGGATAAGGATCCTAAATCTTAAATTACTTATTAATTAGGGTTGGTTTTGAAGTGTGATTATTTTATCAAGTATATTTTATTATTATATGTTAACATATCTAATTATATATATACAAAATTAAACATTGTGTTTGGTGGGCAAGCCAAATTCTTGTGATGCATAGAAAAAATGAATTTAGTGGGTTTTAAAAGCAGAGAGGGTAAAATAGGAATAGCAAAAAGTGAGATGGTTTAATAGGTTTTACACTATTCTATACATAGCGATTTTATTTTTTCTTGCCACATTGAGAGACTATTTCTATATTTTCATTGTTTTTATATAAAAAATATATTTTATTTGTATAAAACTATATTTTTTTCTCAAAAATTCTATTTTATTAGTGTAAAATTTATTTCATAAATACATGTAAAACTAATAAGAATGTGGTAGAATAATATTTTTAATTAATAACAGGAAAAAAAATTATTATATTAAAACTTTAAATTTATTTTATGTGGGTTATTATATTTTTATTTCATATTATTTCTCATATATTTATTATCAATAGAAGCAAAGCATCATTATTTAAAAAAAAAAGAAGATAGGAAAAAACTAATTGATAATAGTAAAGGTAAATGGGGGAAAACACAAAAAATAATATGATTTTTGTAGAGAAAATACTGTTTAATTAATGGGTTAGTTATGTAATTTCAAAATTAAAAGAATAGGATAGAAATAATAAAAAAATATTGATTTAATTGTCATTACACTATTTATAAAACAGTGTTTTTCAAAGCTAAAATGATAGAATAGGAATAATGAAAAAAGATGTTGATTTATTTGTCATTACATTATTCTTAAAACAGTGTTTTAGAATAGGATAGGAATAATGAAAAAAAGATATTGGTTTAATTGTCATTACACCTTTCATAGAGCAGTGAATTCAAGTGTCATTTTAGTGTGTGTATATATATATATATTATACCTTTTTTAGAGTTGCTAATTTGTCCTGCTTGTAATTGATTGTCATTGAATTTTATGCTCTATTGAGATTTTCATGAATATAAAATTCAATAAAAATAATTTAATATTCTCGAGTTACTTAAAAGTTTATTATTTTTGTAATTGTTTTAATTTTTAAAAGTAGGTATAACAGTAATGATGATTTATGTTTCTTGGTTTTCTTATTTACTCAATTTATCTTCACCATTGAGCTTTTATGTAAATGTGATGCTCATAGAATTTTGACAATTTAGTACCATTATAATTAACTTTTTTATTATAATTTTTTTTACTATAGTTATTTTACTTTGTTGAATTTTATAGATCTTGAATTTTTAGCCTTCCATATTATGAGTAAGAATTATTTATCATGAATATAAGGTGATAGAATATATATTTAAATGCAATAGATTTTGGGGACACAATCGAGAACAGAAATTGAGAATCTAATTAATACAGTTCCACGATAATATTTTTCTCCAGTTGAAAATTTGAAAATTAAATATCCGTTTGTTGTTTAGAGTAATTTGAAAGAAAAGTATAACGATAAAAAACTCACAAGAATTATTGCATTTATTGTTACGAAGCTCATAAAATTATAAGTGATTATATTCTATAGTATTACGATTATTGTTTTATTATTATAATTATTACTATGCATTGATATATTATCCATGTGGTACAAACATTTAAAATTGGTTGATTTATTTCTTAAATATAATTAAGATTTCATTATTATTATATTTGAAGCCTATATTAACTTTTGACCTACAATTGTTAATGATATTTATACCGTGAATATTTTCTGAAGTAGCAATATTGAGAGAGAAGATTTTAATATATGTTTTGGATTTATTTCACATCCCTTTTATCATTAAGCAAAATAAAGAGACTTAACATAAATCATGAGGCTACCTAGAAAGATTTTATTTCATTCCCAAGTGAATGGAATAACATGTGTGCGTGTGTGTATTGTGGTGAACGCAATAATATATAATATTGAGTGTGGATGTGAATAATGACAAAAATATTCTTGTCATTAAGATCTCAGTTAAAATAATAATCTTAAAGATTCCAATGTTCACATAATTAAAAAAGAATTATACCACCAAACGGGGTACAAATGATGTGGCATACATTTGATTATGTACTTATCCAAAATATAGGAAAAAAAATTTGGCTTTGGTAGTAAAAAGAATATTTAAAAGCTCTAGAAGGGCAAATATTACTATCAAGAGGAATGAATTTTATACATAATGCATTATTTCAAAGTGTCGATCCCTCAGAATTTGAGATATGATAAATTCTGAATTAACCCATCTTTGGGGTGAATTTAGAGTATATATAGTGGAATCCGAGTAATCCGTATAGGATAAAGATCCTGAACCCTAAATTACTTATTAATTACCGTTGATTTAGGAGTCTAATTATTTTATCTAGTATATTTTATTATTATATGTTAACAATAGTCTCCTATAAATTATTTAATCATTTATGTCCAAATATAATATTCGTAGGGTTTTTTTCTAATTATTTTATTTTATTTTATTTTTAGGTCTTAAATGATCTATAATGATGGTGCCATTTTTCTTTTTGGTAGCTAGGGAGTTCGAGGCTTCAGATTAATTTAGGATATCACTTAAGGAGTTGCCTCATTTAATGAGGCGACTCTTCACATGCCTGGCTTGGCCTATATAAGGGTCATTTCCTTATTCATTTGCTACGTCGCAAATTCCTTATTCTTAGGGCTTCTCTCTCTAAAATACTTCTCTCTCTAGTAAGTCTTCTTTCTCCTTTTTATTTGGTTGAGGTTATGGGTTTCTCTAGCAATGAAAATATCCAAATATTGCATGAGCAACTTGGCAAAGAGCATGATAAGGACACAAACTCAGGAGTGGGTAAGATGAGGGGGAAAAAGGAGAATGTTCAGATTGCTGATGTACCTTCTGACATTAATGAGGGTGAACTGTTGGACATATATTACACCTACAACATTTTGCTAGAATATAGGTTAATCCGACCTTTTAAAGACATGAGGGTGGAGTCTCCTTTAGATGAGGATTTGATAATAATGTATGAAGAAAGCTTTCGATCTAGGGTTTGACTCCCTTTTTTTGAGCTTCTGAAATCATTTTTTAATGGTTATCATATTACCATAAGCCAGTTACACCCTAATGGCTTGAGATTCCTCTATGGTATAATTGCACTGGCTCGAGAAGATAGGAATAATCTAACTGCCAGCATGGTTTAGGATCTATACCATTTCTTTTTTTACCCTAAAAAGGATCACTGCTATCTCTAGGAGAAGACAAACTACAATGTTTTTGCAAAAAAGCCTAAAATGTCATCCCTAAAAAAATGAAAAACCAAATACTTCATCGTGAAGTTCCCTAAAGGGTTCGGTAGTCTGAATAACTGGTCTATAGATCTCCATCGCTTCTTTCTAGAGCTGCCCACTTCTTATGATTGTGGTGTTACTGACTTAATAAAGGCTAGGGCGCTTGATTGTGTGGACTTGAAGAAAGTGATAACTGAGGGCTATCCTATCTGTACGCCTAGTGGACCCATTCGACCCAACCCTTCTGATCATGGTATTTTTCATTCTTTAGGTACTTCGCTTAGGATATTTTAAACTAACATCTTTTAATCTTTCCTTCTTGTTTTTTTGTAGACATGGCTTCCAAGAAAAGCAAAGGCTCAAAGTTAAGTAAGATCGTCGATGTCATAAAGAAGAAGGCAGCTTCTGAAGGTTCAAAAAGGGTGCCTCCATTAGTTCTTGAGACTGTGCAGACCAATGCTGAACCATCTGTCGAACCACCCATTCAACATCCGCCCACCGAGCCTTTTAGAAAGCGAGCGAGGGAGGTGTCTGCTTCTGCATCAGCTCTTAACCTAATTTCAGCTCCTTTTCCTCCTCCTCATACTCAAGCTGAAGATCTTAGAACTTATTTTGTGTCTAAATATGGGGCAAACTATAGTGTCCAAGATGATGGCCCTAGTCGAGAATTAGCTTGCACCTACTTGTTTTCTGCTGATGCTTGGTATTTTGAGCATATGGATGATCGGGCGACTAAGGACTCCCTGAACCAGTGTCTATTTCAAATGGTAAATGCCAACAACCTCCAGTATGCTAGATTGACAAGGTTGAAATTTGCTTTAACAAAAATGGAAGTTAAGAAGAATGAGATGGAGATCGCCTAAAGGATGCTAGGACTTCTATGGGGGAGCAAGAGGCACATCACAAGGCTGAGCTTATTACATGGGACACAGACCTTAATCAATTAAAAGAGGAGAACTGGAGTCTCTTGAACAAAAATAAATAAATGGAGATCTAGATGTAGGAGCTAGAGAGACGACTAAAGGAGATGGAGGCTGAGCTTCAAGAACTTAGGGGAAAAGAGGAGTCCCAAGAGGAGGATCTAGTTAGAGCTTGCCTAAGTCTTTAGTTAGATATCTTAGCTAAACTTAAGGAAAAGCAACCATATGTTGACTAGAGTTGGGTAAATGATGTTTACCTAGAAGGAGCTAATGAGGAGGAAGAGTAGGAAGGTGGCGAAGAGGCAGAAGGCAATGGTACTCAACTGAGCCCTTCAAGGGATAGTTTGCTCTCTCCAAGGGATATAAATACTTAAGTTTTACTATAGGTTTTTGTTTCTAATTTATTGTAGGAACTTTTATAACTACTGATGTAATTTTTCTACTTAAATGAAATGGAGAGCTTATGAAAAGTGTTTCACTTTCTCTATGCTTTACTTACTTAGTGTAGTCTTCATTAGCCATTGTGTCTAGTTTTTTTTTTAATTGCATGTATTTGAATTGTGTTATAATTAAGTCATATAGGTGAACTAAGTATATCTAGAATATGCATTTGAAATTTTGTTTGACATGCACTTGAGAATTAGGTCATTGAGGCCACTTGGCAAACTGTTTATGCCCAAATTATGGATGGAGAAAAGTTAGGTCGCTTATGCCACTTCGCGTACTGTTTATGTCCGAACTATGGACTGAGAAAAATTGGGTTGCTTAGGCCATTTGATTAACTATTTATGTTTGAACTATGGATGGAGGGAGTTAGGTTGCCAAGGCTATTTGGAAAACTATTTATGTCCAAACTTTCATAGAGAAAGTTGGGCCGGTTAGGCCACTCAGCGAACTGTTTATGTCCAAACTATGGATGGAGAAAATTGGGCCACTTAGGCCACTTGACGAACTACGTATATTTGAACTATGGACGGAGAAAAGTTGTGCCGCTTAGGTCAATTGGAAAATTGTTTATGTCTAGACTATGAAAGGAGAAAATTAGGCCGCTTAGGCCAGTTGGCAAACTATTTATGTCCAAACTATGGATGGAGAAAATTGGGCCGCTAAGGCCATTCGACAAATGTTTGATTTGCACAAGAGGAAACAATTTCTAAGTAAGATCATTCAAGAAAAACTTAATGTATCATGTCATTTTCTAACTTTTAGAAGACATGATATATTAAGTGAAAAAATCTGAGGTCTTGTTATTATTCAAATAAAAAAAATTTTACACATTATTAGATGATATGATACAATATGCTTTTTTGAGGTTATCAGCATTCCAAGCCCCGGGTAGTTCGACTCCTTCAATCTTTCTCAGCTTATACGTGCTTAGACTTAGCCACTTCAACACTTTATAAGGGCCTTCCCAATTCTGTCCCACTTTCTTGTGGTTGCTGATCCTTTAGTAATTTTTTCCTTTCGCTAGACCTTGTCTCCTTCTTTAAATTTCCTGGCTTGGACTTACCTATTGAAATACCTCCTTACCCTTTGCCTGTATGCTTTAGCTCGAACTGTAGTGACTTCTTTAAGTTCCTTCGCTAAGTCTAAGCTAATTTTTAGGCTTTCATTGCTTTTGAGCTTTTCATATTCTCTCATTCTCTTGTTGGGTAGGCCTATCTCTACTAGTAGTATCGCTTCAATTCCATATATTAAGGAGAAAGGTGTTTGACCTATTGCTTGCTGAGCTGTTGTCCTGTAGGCCCATAATACACTATTCAGCTCATCCACCCAGTTAGCCTTCTCTCCATCCAATCTCTTCTTTAACCCTTGCAAGATGGTTATATTAGTGACTTCAGTAAAGCCATTAGTCTGTGGATGAGCCACTGACATGAAGTGTAGTTCGATTTGTCATTCTTTGTAAAAGGACTTGAAGGCTCCTGAATCAAATTGCTTCCCATTATCAGTGACTTTCTGTGGGGTACGCCATATCTAAATATCACATTATTCCTAAAGAAGCTGATAATCCAAGCTGGGGTAATGATACAAAGTTTTTCGGCTTCTACCTATTTGGAAAAGTGATCAATTGCAACTACTATGAACTCCCTTTGTGCTATAGTTGTGTGGAAACATCCCAAGATATCTATCTCCCACTAGATGAAAGGCCATGACAAACTTAATAGTTGTAGCTCTGCATAAGGTTTTCTAGGCACGATCATATTTTTGGCATGTTCTGCAATGGCGAAAGTAATGGCAAATGTCTTTCTTCATTGTTGGCCAACAGTATCCTGACAGTAAGGTTTTTCTAAGGATTTTATCCGAGCTTTCATGTGCCCCACAAATTCCTTCATGAATCTACCTTATAATGTAATCACCTTTTTTCTTCTGTTACATGTCTCCTAAGGATGCAATTTTGACCTTTTGTACAATTCTCTATTATCTAATATATGGTTCATCACTCTTCTGTAGAGTTTGATCACTTCATGCTTGTTGTTTGGCCAAACATCATTCAATAAAAGTTAATAATCGGGCTTATCCAACTACTTTTAGCTTGGATCATCAGGATCTCATTTTCCTCAAAGCTCGGGTAAGTTTGGTGTTCGGCCATAATTTAATTAATTGGTGGAGTCAAATAATAATTGGAAGAGAATTATTTGAGGAATATTTAGAGCCATTAGATGAGATTACTTAGGAATTGATCTTAGCCATTCATTTGGCATAAAATTAGGAAGCAAAATCTAACTTTGCCACCTTAAAGTTACCACTCATCAACATCAACACTTTCTCTTTCTTCCCTTCTCCATTCTCCACGCCATTTCCATTTTCTTCCTCTTCCTCCATTTTCTTCATTTTCCTACCTCCAAATTACCACCAAACTACCTAATTAAACCATAGAATAGTAATAAAATATTAAGAATTAAGTAGTAGAAGTTGAAATTGGTGACTAAAAGCAAAGAGAATTGAAGTTGCCATTGAAGCAAGTAAGTTGTGGTTTTTGAGTTTTGTGATTTAACAAGTAGAATTTAAGGTTTAGGCATGGGATTAATGCATTAAATCATGCTCCATTCATTTTCTTTGTTAATTTTTTATTCTAATGGATATTTTTCCTACTTTGAAGAAGTGGGAGAACCTTCAACTAAAGGCAAAGAGAAAGTGCAAGATTAAATCTTTCTAAGCTTATTTAAGCTTGCCTTTAAGGTTAGTGCAATAATATTTCCATTCCTCTTTCAATTTCTTTAAGTTTGTAATTTTTAGGTTTTGAATGGTTTTTGAGAAATTATGTGAATTGAGTTGGGAAAATGTATTGTGATTATTTTAATATGATTTTTCATACTTAATAAGCATAATGGAATGCTTGGAAGAGAAGGAGAGCACTCCCTTCCCCTTTCCCCTTCTTTGGCCAAACCCTTTTTAGAGGAAGGTTTTGATTTTTCTTTATTATTTTGTTCTTGCTTTTGATTACCTTTGATTGTAAAGGAGTTTTGACATGAATTTCCTTTAAATGAGTGGGTTATTTTGAAAAGAGATCATTTTCCCATTATTTTGGAAGAAGAGGCCGAACCTTGGTAAGGTGAAGGGCTTTGGTGTTTCTTTGATTTTTAAGCTCGAAACTAATTTAAAAGAGGTTGTTAATGAGTAATTTGATGTTGGTTTAATGCTCTAATTTGAATTCTAATGTTTTAGCAATTTTCATGATTTAAAGAAGGTTTTGAAATTATAAAATGAGTTTTATGGTTAAGTGTTTAAAGTGATGTATTTAATGGTTTTGAGTTAGTAATTATGGTTTTTGATGGAGGAAGCCTTTCCTCCTTTGTTGTAATAAAGAGGTCAAACCTCTATAGTTGGTAAGGCTTGATTTTCATTTCTTTTAAAGCTTGATTTTAAGTATTTTGATATCATATTAAGTATATTTGTTTTCAATATGTTTAATTGAATTTGTTAAGCATGAGAAAAGGAGAATATGGTGGATTTTTCGTAAGTTGTAAGTTAAGTGATTTTGGAATAATGAGTAATTAAGTGATAAAGTGTTTGAGTAAAGAATTATGAACCATTAACACGATTATTTGTGAAAGTATAATCTGATTTTGGGCTCTACTGTACATAATTGAAATATAGTAAAATGAGATTGATATTGATATATGAGCATGCATAATTCACTTCACTTTATTTCAATATCAATTTCTAAGTAAGATCATTCAGGAAAAACTTAATGTATCATGTCATTTTCTGACTTTTAGAAGACATGATACATTAAGTGAAAAAATCTAAGGTCTTGTTATTATTCAAATAAAAAAAATTTTACACATTATTAGATGATATGATACAATATGCTTTTTTGAGGTTATCAGCATTCCAAGCCCTGGGTAGTTTGACTCCTTCAATCTTTCTCAGCTTATACGTGCTTAGACTTAGCCACTTCAACACTTTATAAGGGCCTTTCCAATTCTGTCCCACTTTCTTGTGGTTGCTGATCCTTTAGTAATTTTTGCCTTTCGCTAGACCTTGTCTCCTTCTTTAAATTGTCTGGCTTGGACTTGCCTATTGAAATACCTCCTTACCCTTTGCCTGTATGGTTCAGCTAGAACTGCAGCATCTTCTTTAAGTTCCTCCGCTAAGTCTAAGCTGATTTTGGGCTTTACTGTACATAACTTAGTTAAGGCTCGTACTAAACAGAAAGAATGTAAGCAGAATCGATCGTGGCCTGTGGAAGCGCCACCCCCATCACATAATCGTGGCTTGTGGAAGCACCACCCCCATCATAGCACCACCGTGGCCTGTGAAAGCACCACCGTGGCCTGTGGAAGTGCCACCCCCATCATATAATCGTGGTCTGTGAAAGCACCACTGTGGCCTACTGAAGCGCCACCCCCATCTCATAATAAGCACATCCGCTTATTCATAAGAGCTGATAACCCTAGCATATGATCATAGCTCCACATATCGTAATACATCTCATCATACCACATTTTAGTCATGTATAGTAGAGCCCAAAATAAATTCATTCTACAACAAATAATCTCATTTCTTATCCAAAAACATTTTAAAATTCACACTTATTACGTATACATAAATCCTTTG
>CANUEX010066756.1:0-92567 GCA_948099535.1 Jatropha multifida
AAATATGACATTCACACATTTAGAACATGTTACACTAAATAAATAATATATTAATATTTCAAGTAAATAAACAACCATTTATAACAAATCATAAACATAAAATAAAATAAAACTTAATTTCTTATTTCAATGAAACAAAAATAAATTAAAAAAATACATTTCATTTTTAATTAGTAATTAAAAAAAAACTTAGTTGATTAGCTTAATGAATGTATTAGTTTCATATGTCAGGAGTTAGGTTACACAAACACAAGATATGAGATATGAGAACGTACGAGATATGATAATTTTTAAAAAAATATGACATCCACACTTTTAGGACATAACATAGAACATGTAATACATTAATATTTCAAATAAATAGATAATCATTTGTAATAAATTATCAACATAAAAAAAAAAACTTAATTTTTTATTTCAAAAAGATGAAAATAAATTTTAAAAAAAAACACTTCACTCTTATTGGTAATTAAAAAAACATCTTGATTGGTTAACTAGGTAAGTCTCGTATACCAAGCATTAGGTTGCATAGATACGGGACACAAGATACAAAAATTTACATGATTTAATAATTTTTAAACAAGTAGGACATCTATATATTTATGAAACATTACACATAATAAGTAATATATTAATATTTTAAATAAATAAATAATCATTTATAATAAATTATATATGTATAATGAAATTAAGGTTAATATCTATAAAAAAGATTATCACTAACACTAATATATTAATATATTAATATAAATTTATTTTTTGTTACAAAACAATTAATATGCTTACATAAATGATTTTTAAAAAGTAAGACGTTCACATGCTTATAATACACTACATTAAATAAATAATATATTAATATTTCAATTAAATATACAATTATTTATAATAAATCATAAACATAAAATAAAATAAAACTTAATTTCTTATTTCAATGACAAAAATAAATTAAAAAATCTTTGTTAATTAGCTCGGTATATGGAGTACTCTTATATGTCAGGAGTTAGTTTGCACAGACACAGAACACGAGATATGAGAACATACGAGATACGATAATTTTTAAAAAGTACGACATTCACATTCTTATGACACATAATACAGAACAAATAATACATTAATATTTTAAATAAATAAATAATCATTTGTAATAAATTATAAACATAAAATAAATAAAAAATTTAATTTTTTATTTCAATGACATGAAAACAAATTTAAATAAACAAAACATTTCACTTTTTATTGGTAATTAAAAAACATCTTGACTAATTAGCTTGGTATATAGAATAGTCTCATATACTAAGAGTTAGGTTGCACGGATACGAGACACAAGATACGAGAATGCGTATGATATGATAATATTTAAACAAGTAGAACATCTATATACTTAGTACACATTACACATAATAAGTAATACATTAATATTTTAAATAAATAAATAATCATTTGTCATAAATTATAAATATAAAATAAAAAAACCTTAATTTCTTATTTCAATGAGATAAAAATAAATTTAAAAAAAAACTTCATTTTTATTGGCAATTAAAAAAAATTTTAATTGATTAGCTTGATATATGGAGTAGTCTCATATGCCAGAAGCTATGTTCCGCGGACACGAAACACAAAATATGAGAATCTATATGATCTGATAATTTTTAAACAATTAAGACATTCACATGCTTAGCACACAATATACAGAATAAGTAATATATTAATATTTTAAATAAATAAATAATCATTTGAATAAATTATAAATATAAAATAAATAAAAAAATTTAATTTCTTATCTCAATAACATAAAAACAAATTAAAAAAAATATTTCATTTTTAATTAGTAATTAAAAAAAGAACTTGGTTGATTAGTTTGATGTATGGAGTAATCAGGTTACACGGACACAAGACATGAGAACGTACGAGATATGATAATTTTTAAAAAAGTACGACATCCACACTCTTAGAACACACGATACAGAATAAATAATATATTAATATTTTAAATAAATAAATAATTATTTATAATAAATTATAAACATGAAATAAAAAAAAACTTAATTTCTTATTTCAAAGACATGGAAATAAATTTAAAAAAAAACACTTCACTTTTTATTGGTAATTAAAAAAAATATCTTGATTGATTAGCTTGGTATATAAAGCAGTCTCATATACTAGGAGTTAGGTTGCACGAACACGAGACATAAGATACAAAAATATATATTATTTAACAATTTATAAACAAGTGGACATCTGTATACTTATAACACATTACACATAATAAGTAATATATTAATATTTTAAATAAATAAATAATTATTTATAATAAATTATAAACATAAAAATAAAAAATACCTAATTCCTTATTTCAATATAATTAGTTAAATTCTTAAAATTATTATTATTATTGAAAAATACATTAATAGTATGTTTGCATTTTTTGATATAGGTCATATTATACATGACTTTTGCTATTGTCAGTGAAAAGTTTCGTAGGATAATTAAAAAAATATATCTCAATTAGGAATGACAATTTACTTGACCAGATGGGTACTTGATAAGATTCGAAATGATTTTGGCGAATATGAGTAGTGAATAACGAATTTAGGATGGCTTCGGATAATATTTTTAATGTTGCTTTGCGCATTATGCGGATGCTAACACTAGTACCAATAATTCAAGGGTCACAGGTTGTCCATGCATTTACTACTCATTATGCCAACATGAATTATTTACAGTCCTAATAAGGTGCCATTTGTTTTTAATTAAATTTTTTATTTTTTGTTTTTTCCTTAAAAAATAAAGGAAACTTGTTTGTTTAGACTTGTTTCTTCTTTCTTTACTTCTTAGAAAACTGTTTTTAAAACTAAAAAATAAATTTTATAAAACGAAATTTTATTTTCTATTTTTAATTCTGCATTCCTCCTCCTTTTTGTTGTTTTAATTATTCAATTCAAATATATAGTAGATCACTTGATAGAGTATAGTTTAAAAACGAAGAAAGAAAGTTGTAAAGCTTGGTCAAAGGAGGGACAAAATGTCCAAAACATACATTGGAAAATTGGGCGACGAGTGAGGTCCACCACATTTTTATATGATCTTGTTCATGGGACAAACTATATTGTATATCAATTATTCCATAAATACTTAATTTATATTAATCAAATAATTAATTTATTTGAATCAATAAAAAGAATGTTGTTAGACTGCCGTCTAAAAGAGAATGCAGTAGCATTCCTCTATTTTTAATTCAACATAGCTTAAGAAAAACTAATTAAATAATATATTAATATTATATGCCATTTCAATTTCAATTAAGATCGAACAATGACGGTATATTATAGAATTAGAAAATAATTTTGAAATCGAGGAAGTAATATTTGATTGTGCAAATATCTAAAATATACTTTCAATATTTAGTAGATTCATATCAAAGTTTTGAAATGCGCCATTGATAATAAGGACATATATTTGGGAAATTATTCATTAACTAAAATTAAATATTAATTAATCATATAAACTAAATAATCATGTTAATTATTAAATTATCATATTAAATAATTATAATAATTATTTAGCGAGGCATGCTTTGGATGCAGAATAAGATAACCTATAAAGAGGCTAGCAACATTGCAAAATCTTTGTAAATTAAAAAAAAAAAATCTTCGAGTCTTATTCTTCTGCTCAAAGATTGGTTTTAGTTGAATGTCTAAATGTAATTTTACCTCGAATGGTTAAAGTAAAAACTCTACTCTTCTCTGGACAGTAATTAATGAAATAAATAAATACAAGAGATAAACTCTACCTGAAATCATTAAGATCAATAATAAAATTTACTTGAATAAAGAAAATCAAATCTAATATTATATATTGGAGTTGGATTTAAGCTACATCATATCCCTAATAAAAAGACTTAGTTCAACATAGTAAATAAATCAAATTCAATTAAACTTTTAAACACTTCCATAAAGAAGAATAAACAAAAAGAAAGTTTGAAAATAAAAACTAGTCAACAATTGGCTTGAGCGGCTTCCTTGCATCTTGAAACCAACTTGAATATTTGAAGTCTTAAAGAGAGAGAAACTAAATAGACTAAAGAACAATGGAACAATGGATGGAATAGACAATGGATCCATTTATTTGCAGTTAAATCAAAAGTTAGGTACGAAATGGGAAGGTGTTGGGCACCCGTTTCACCCAGTTAAATCGACCTCCTTGTTGTTCATTCATTCACAACAATTAATAATGAAATTAATTCTTAATTGAGATGTAAAATAGTTTAGTGCAATTTTTTAAAAAACTATGTCATTCATACCAATTATTGCAAGCATAGAACATAAAGTAAGCGTCCACAAAGAAAGGGGAGGAGAAAAGAATACAATGCTTCCTAAAGTACACTCTATCCTTAAACCCTCCAAATTTTCCAATACTCCAAAATTAATACATACAAGCAATAATAGAAATCCTTATGGACCCTTTATATTTTGCAATAAAAATTACATCATAATCCCAAACCATAAAGAATAAGCAAAAAGAATAACAAATATTCATAGAAGCACAGATTAACAACAAAATGACAACGCAATCACATTCAACAAGCATGAATATGATGCTTGTAAATAATACAACATTAATAAATAATAGGTTAGAACAATAATGAACGAAAAACTAATTAGTAAGAATTTAAAGGGCAGAAATAATAAAATGCTTGTAAAATAAAGGACAGTATTTAAATGATAGAAATTTAAAGATTTTAACAAGATTTAAGCTCATGGCCTTGATGTTCATCCATGAAGGATGAACAAATTCACCGATCATTGCTCTCAATTTTATTTATTTATTTATTTGATTCATATATGACTTAATATGTATCATGAACCATTTAAGGTTGCAGTTGGGCCATTGGAATCGGAACATTTATTGGATTTTTAATCATTTAGAGCCTCTGAATTGAAAGATCTTATACTGTAAGGGACCATGGCACTGCCCTCATGGTTATGGTGAATGCCACATGTAGTGGCACAGGCCTTTCTTAGATTAAGAAGTTCTCTAGAGTTTACGGGGTAAAAACAAGAGATTTGAGCACTAGTGGCGTGAGGCACTACAAAGTGGCAGATGCCACTCTTGTTAACCTCGTGCCACAAAGGTGTAGAAGCCCTTGTTTGGTTCATTCTAGGTTTTTCTCACAATTAGACCTAGAAAGTGTGTTTTACACCGAAAAAGAAAAGAAAAAGATGAGGAAAGAGATTAAGGGTTCTTAGAAACTACCTTTGATAATTTCACTTGAAGATTGGATGAGAAATGGATAAAGGAACCAAATCTTTGGTTCTCAATCCGATAATTCGAGTTTGAAGATTAAAAATATGTTTTTCTGGGATTCTTTGATTGATCTTTAAGGTTTTTATAATTGAATTAATGAAAATCTCAACTTAAGAATAAAGGGTAACACTTGTTGCCTTCGATCTTTTGTTTGAGTTTTGAAAAATCAATTGTTTCCCCTCTAATCCAAAAAATCCCCCTTTGGTGCACCCCCCAATGCCTATTTATAGGCAAATGAGGGTGGGTGGCCCCATATTAGGGCTAACATGGCAAAAATGCCACTGTTGGACCCTGGAATGGGACTAATTCCATTTTACAAAATCAAACTGGGTGGCATAAAAAATGAGGCAGTGCATCAAGAAGTGCTTTGGGTGGGCTTGATGCGCTTTTCAGGTCTAGTTTCATTGCGAAACGCCTGGTTACTCGAAAAAATAAAAGTGGTTCAACACATAAGTAATTTCAGCCATGGACCATCGGTCCAAAAAAAGGGCGATTGAGAATCTTAGTCTAATTTTATAGGAAAAACGGTGCATCATCACTGAATCTTTTAGCTGCAAAATTTAAGTGTCTACAGTTTGCCCCCACTTTGATAATATTTTACTTTTCAAAAAAAATATCATTGGAGTGTGAAGTAGACGTGTAAGTAAAGAAATACTTACTTGATTTACATGACATGCATGACTTTGATGGATGAAGTGTGCCATTCTGGCAGTTTTATTGATGTGAATTTGAAAACCTGTCCCGGGGGACTTACGGTACCATTACAACATTTGACAGGTAGGAGAATTGCACCATGGTGATTCTCGGCAACATCTACGGCTATCTTGCGCCACTTGACAACTTTGGTTTGAGAATGCTCCACTTTGAGAGGCGAAATGAGATGCGCCACATGGTAAGGCTTCAGGGTGCACCACTAGGACGACTTCAATGGATGAATTCGTACAACACTTCGATCGATCTAGTTTTTTAAATGCTCAACTTTAGGAGGTTGTCCTTCATACGGTGAGAGGTGAAATGGGATGCGCCATATGGGATGGCTTCAGGGGTGCGCCACTAGGACCACTTCAATGGATGAATGAGTATGCTCCACTTCAAGGGGTTATCCTTTGGAGGTGCCTTCTTCGAAGGACTTGGGTATGCCACTCGCGACGGCTTGATTGCACCATTTTAGATGACTTAGGCGTGCCACTTCGGATAGCTTAATTCTGAAATGCTCCGCTCAGGGAGGTTCCTACAAAATAATTGTTGCAACATAGGAGAAGAGGTACTTTGACCGGTTATGGTTATAAATTTTTGGGATTGGGCTCGAAAAAGCATGCACATGTGATATGTGAGAAAAATGTGTAAATTTACATGAGTTCGCGCGTATATGTGTGAATTCGATTACTAGTGAATCTGTGTGTGTTCGTGTGAGTGTTATTGAAAGTTGTGTCGTGGCATGCAAAAAGAGACAGGTTACCTGGCCAGTAGTGTGATTCCCTTGCTTAGATGCTAGCTGTTAATAGGTTGCTGGCTAAGTATGAGAGCTGAACACAACAGGTGGGCCTTTAGGCCAAACTAGGCCCTAAGGCTTAAGTCGGGATTATTCCTTATAAAAGGTGAAGGTGACATCACTTAGTCAATTTTAACCTAACTTAAAAACTTCTTTTCCTTCAAACTCTCTCTTTGCTTCTTTTTGCAATCGAAACACATGGTTGCCCAAAATGTCATCAACTGGCTTCCGGGCGATGCAACGATCAACCCCATGCTTGGTGTTGTGAGCCACGGGATGAAACTTAGGGAGTTCATTTTGGATGCGGAACTTCATTTTGAAATACCTCCATTGCACCCCAACCACCTTTATTGGGTGCAATGGAGGTATTTCAAAACTTCTCTCTATAGTTCCTATATTATTATCACTAGAAACATTAAAATATGAAGTTAAAAACCAAAAATTAGGTTAGATTTCACCTGTTTGGATGATTTAGGCATTTTTGATTTGTGACGGGTCATTGTGGCTTGCACCACAATAGCTGTGGCATGCGCTACTTTGGTTACTGTTTGGTCGAATTATTAGCCTGTGGCGTGCACCACTTGAGTAATGGCTTGCACCACTTCTTTGTGGCTTGTGCCATAGTGCCTGTGTGACACCTTATTTTGGTAATTTTTATTGTTCTCCTTGGTTGCATCAAAACACAAAAACATATGCTTTTGCACTCGATTAGCAATTCTCATAGTGGTTTGATTTTTGCATAAGGGCATGAGGTACGGGAAATTTGCGGTACCACTTTTGTGGTCAGTGAATAGTTTGATCGACTACCCTAGTGGTTATAATAGGCCATCTGAGAGGCAAGCTTCGATTGCTTTGTGAACACTCTTCCTAGGGTGCAGGGGTAGAGTTTGCCATCCAGCATACTAGCGTTAATGGAGCGTGGATGGACTCCACGCGTACATTCCATTCGCCATTTGACTAGATGACTATCATGCCATTAGACTTTACTACTATCATAGGGCTATCGTTTGGAGGAAGGTCAGTGATCTTTGATGATAGGATGAGGACATTAGATCGTCTGGACTTGCGGACAAGCCTCTGAGCTGCTATTGGCAATAAGCCCACCATTTTTTATCAGAAGGTTAGATATCAAAGCATCTATTCTCATTATCAAAAGATGCCCCAGGAGCATTTGACAAAGATGGATATGGGTGTGGTGACTCGAATTACTTACTCTATCTACTGTCGACCACTTCATTCACAAACCATGGTAACGACACAGATTTGGCATTACTTCTGCCACTGTAGGATTTGGATGTTACTAGGCAATTTAACTAGGGAACTGACGCCCCATCTTATCTATAATATGGCATGGACTTGTGTGTCTGAGGAGCGCACTTAAAGATTGCTACAAGTGGGATGTTGAGGTATAAAATCACATCTCTAGATTATTGTCTATCTTCTGCTTTTATTCTTTCTTTTCCTCTTATTCACTAATATCTGCCTTGTTTATGATGCAAATCTAGGCTTTTAAGCACAAAGTCCTTCCTATGAGTGGCTTGTTTGGCTTCGAGGGTAGGGTAAATAAAAGAACTCTTCCTTGAGTCCGAGCATGGTGCTATAGCAGGAGGTATTCTCATACTACCTCAGACGTGGGATGTTTTCACAATTGTGGAACGGCTTAAACTGCGATCAGTTAAGTCACTACTTCCCTTTGGGTATTACATTTCTTTTTATTATTTTTCTATTTCTTTTATTTTCTATTTTTTTTATTTTGTATCTTACAAATAGAGAGATATCTATAGGAATATGCAGTTGACTTTTCCATTTCATTCAGGTAGTCATCATCTATCAGCATAGACGTCTCCTCCTTTCGGGATTGTTATACAATATGTATTACCTCGAAGAGAGGGTATACGAGTGGGAGATTGGCCTAAACTGGAGGAGAGTCCCTCACAATGTCGATGAGGTCCATCCAACTACCGCAACACATTGTCACTACTTGGAGAGGGTCAGCTGCTATAGACCATCGACAGCCTTTACACCAAGTGCTTATGCAATATTCGTGCAGACACAACTCTTGCTCCACATTCCTCCTCTGAATACTTTTGATCTTTTTGCTGAGGTGGAGGAGTTGAATAGAGACCAGGGTGCTGCTCCAGTACAGGTAAATGTCAACCCTATTCTTAGCTTTGCCTTGATGTCTTTTTTTCACTTATTGATAGATTGTGCTTTATTCTTGCAGTAGCAACAACAGCATGACAAGCATCTAAAGAGAGGTCCTGAGCCTAAAGCTTTATATATAGCTGTTGTTGGTGGTACGCTAGAGCACGGGCTAAACGCCTCTTTCTCCTTTATTCTGGATTGCACAAGTCAAACTACATAGGGCATGCTTCATATGCATCTAGTGAGTCCGTACCGGATGTCAGCATCTGGTTGCACCTATGAGTAGCTTTTTCTCTTTATTCAAGTGTCTATCTTTTATTATTTTGCTTTCTTATTATCTGCCTCTACCCTATCTTATTCTACAGGTGTCAATTGAGACTATAATGAGGTGTGCCAGTTGTACACAGTAGCGCGCTTGAAGTTGTGATGCCGAGGCTCTCAGATGAGCACGTCTCTATAAGTATAAATCACAAAAAAAAGCATGCAATGCATATGCCATGTATACACGAAATGCATTTACTGGTCCCTATGAATGTATGCAAAGAGCTAACATGGTGCCTCCTTCTAGTCAAGGTCGCAAGATGCAATACGATGGACGTCCTAGTCGAGGAATTGGATGTATACATGTAGTTATTGAAGAGGTTGAGAAGACTAGTAGTGACGACTCAAAGGAGTTGGCGTCCAACATGTCTTGAGTTGGCTACCCCAATTTGGCTTTCATATTTGTGCTTTATAGCTGTTATTTACATTGCTTGTTGAATCTAAGAAATGAAAAGTGACTAAAAAGACTCCCTCCAACTAGCTGCTATATAGTGGCATGCGCCACTACTACTGCAATGGTAGCCAATTGTCTGTCCTTTTATTCTTTTGCTATAAAAGCCCGTAATACTTTTTACTTGTTAAAAAACTTTCTCTTACCATTTTAGATAAAGATTTCACTCAAAAAACTCCTCCTAACTTCTCACATCTTCCCCATTTTTCATGGATCAATCTATGACACCTGCATTTGAAGTACTATTCTACATTCTTAGCCGTGAGGATTAGGATTTACTATCACCATTCGAACTCAACGGCTGAGTTACTACCGAAACATTCGAGTTTAACCTGGATTACTGCAGTGGTTGATCAACCACCTTGATCCTTCAGATAACTTATTTCATCATAACGATTTTGAGATCTATCCATTATTTGAAGAACTCAACATTTTCACTGGGAGAATACCCATGGTTGAAGAAATTCCTATGGTGCCCCAGCTGGATGCAGACCCTACTTCATTGATTCTACCTGTCTTTGGTTTCTTGACTTACAAGATAATATCTTATGACTTTGGAACTGATGTGGTGCCCTTGTGACCGCTTATCAACCATGCCTTTCATATGGACCGCACTAGCTAGTACTCGTCTTCACTTTTTTGTTTCTGCCTTCTTAGTCAATGCTTGCTACTCAACGGCATCAATGGCTATGAAAGCCTTAGGCTGGTGCCCATAGTTGAGTAGATGGCTAGGTGGAGCATGCCTTTTCCACTTATTCTGGTAGATAGTTTTACTTGGTTGGAAGAACATGCTTAGGACTCTACCTCAATTTTCAATCTGATGGCGAGTCTGCCTCTACTATAGGTAAATGCATTTTCATTTTCTTTTCTCTTTTATGCTCTAACTTTTTCTTAAGCCACCCTTATGGTTTTTCGATTTAATGAGCTTTTTCTTCTTTTTCTCTTTTTCATTTATTCTTTTCGGTGCTCTAACTTTTGTTTAAGCCACCCTTGCGTGTTTTCGACTCAATGAGCCCTTTTTCTTTTTTTTAATGCATCCACAATTGTGCACTTTTAAGAAGCTTCAGGTGATGGCTCCACCATCAGACCATTTGATGTTTGATTATAGACCACAAGTTTATGTTCAACGACATTGTCGTTTGACCGGCGAGACACTGGAAGACTGGATTGCTATTTTTCCAAATCTTACCTCTAAGGGAGTCGAATGGAGTTGCCCCAGGTGGTACATAGAGTGAATCACAGTTTCTTCTTACATGGTTTGTGTGCCCCTATATGGGTTGAAACTTTCTTATTATTCCGGCCGTTGAGCTAAGCAGTACAGTTGGCATCAGGTTGTCCCTAATTACACTCGATTTGAGGGTGGCTACATTAAACAGCGATTTCTGACTCGCTTTATTTCCTCTTGGCATGGCCGTATGACTGTACCCATTTCTAATGTGGCCAATGCTTCTGCTTTAGATTTGTATCGCTCTTGGTTACATGCTTATTCTAGATTCAGTGCTGATTCAAAGTCAACTAATTTGTTGAAAGCTAGATTTCTATTAGGAACTAGCATGTAGATGCTTCTTTCCTGCTTTGTAATGAAATGTACTAAACAAGTATTGAATGTGCAATTCGTGGAATGTAAGCACTTATTATCAATGAAATGTCTTTTTGCTTGTGAATGGTAGTTACATTCCTAGTTATTCTATTTCATCAAAATAAATTCACGACACTTGCATAATAACATAAACTAAGCATAACACGCTTTAAAGTTAATAAGAACACAAAACATAAATTTATTAATTGGGCTTCATCATAAACATTTCAAGCTATACATAAAATTTCTTCAGCCTATCTAAATTGATTGGTTTAATAAACTCATTGCCTTCCATATCTGGCAGCTTTACTGCACCTTTGGTAAACATTCTCTTGATAAAAAATGGACCCTCTCAATTAGGCTTGAAGTTTCCCCTTGGATTATGAGTGTTTGGCCGCTTCTATTTCAGAACCAAGTCCCTTGCTCTATGTAGCTTTGGCTAAACTCTCCTTGTTAAAGTACTTAGCTATCCTCCTCTTATACAGCTAATCCATAAATTGAGTATTAAGCCTCTTTCCATCCAGGAGTGTTAATTCTTGATGGTGGTTTTCTACCCATTGACATTTTGAAATCTTGGATTCCATCATTATGTGTAGGGATTGCACTTCTATCTTAGTTGGTAATATAACTTCCATTCTATAGACAAGAGCGTAAAGGGTTGCCCCATTCGTAGACTTAGCCGTGGTCCGATATCCCCATAAGGCATACTATAGCTTGCCTAGTCATGATGATTTTCTACCATTTTTCTTAATATCTTCTTGATATTTTTGTTTACGGCTTCCACTTCCCCATTATCTTATGGTCTATAAGGTGAAGACTTATGGTGTTCAATTTTGTACTTCTCTAACAGTGTTTTTACTTTTGGTTGGAACTAAACTCTAGTATCTGTCACAATATGATGGGGAATTTCATATCTATAGATCAGGTTCTTTTTAATGAATTTTTCCATTTGCTTGGTGTCGATGTTTTTGAAAGATTTTGCTTCAACCCATCTTAAGAAATAGTCTAACGCAACCACTATAAACTCATGTCCATTAGAAGCAGGTTGTGAAAGCTTGCCAATGATATCTATTCTCCAAGCTACAAATGGCCATGGTGAAATAGAAGGATGTAATTCTAAAGGAGGAATGTGACTCAAGTCTTCATGTATTTTGCATTCGAAGAACCTTTTCACAAAAGAAATGCAATCCTTTTCCATTATCGACTAGAAGAGACCTTGTTTGAGGATTTTCTTAACAAGCGCCTTTCCGTTCATGTGAGTGTCGCAAACCCCTGTGTGAATTTGTTCCATAATCCCTTCAACTTCCTTCTTCGATACACATCTTAGCAGTACCACGTCTAACATTCTTTTATATAATTGACCATCTAAGACTGCAAATATAGCTCTTCTGTCATCTCTAGTAGCTAAATCTCAGTATACCCTTTTGGTCATCCACTATAAGATATCATAAAACCATGACTGTTCATCTTCCTTAATATGCATAATTCTGTCGCCTTCATAAAATAGGATACTAATCAAAGACATCATAAATAGTTTCTTAGGCAATACTGAAATCTCTTCCCAGGCTGATGCTTGATCAACCAAGGCATTTGGTACTCGGTTGTTTACTCTGCTAATATGTGTGAAGGTTAAGTAGTTAATCTAGGGTTTCAACCTGTCTTCCTTAACTTCCCAATTGTCGTTAGCATGCTCAATGACCATTTTAGAATCACCAATAAATTTAACTTCTTTAGCTTTAACTATAATCAAAGCTTTTAACCCAAATAAGTAGCCTTCATATTCTACCATGTTATTCCTTATTGGAAACTGTGATAACTTGTTAATTTGGCATAATATATCATTTATTTGATTATTGTCTATGGATAATTTTTAGTTAAAATGAGGATTTTCATTTAGTTTTCAAATTTTTCATAGGTTATGCTAGATTTGTTCAAAAGGGAGCTTTAGAGATTGATTTCTTAAACTTTTTGATGAAGCAATCAAGTTGGAGCTAAGTCCTCAAAAAGCCTTCTGGAAGTTTTTAGCTAATGCTTGGGCAAGCATAAAAAGAGATCAGTTAGAAGGAAAATAAAGCCTCTGGAAGTTTTTAGCTAGCGTTTGGGCAAGCATTACAAAGGCGAGACCACAACAGAACAAAGCATTCTGGAAGTTTTGAGATAGCACTTGGGCAAGCGCTATGGAGTTGATTCTGAAGCTGAATGAAACCTACTAGAAGTTTTTGAATAGCGCTTGGGCGACGCTATACGAACATGACTTGAACTTTTGCAAAATCTTGACAGCTACAAAAATATCTTTTAAAATGCAAGTTGGCCCACCTTTTAAGGGATTTGACAAATACTCAATTTAAATATTTAGATATTTTTTAAAAGATATTTATTTTTAGGGTTTCTTCCTTCATTATATATAGGACCTTATAATTGTAAAGGGGATCCCATCATCTCCTCTCATGATGTCTAAACAACAGTATTTTATTCTTTATTTTCTCCATAGTCATGAGCGGCTAAACTTATTATTTTCAGTCAAGGGTTGATTTCAAATAGGGATTCTTCAAGATTGTGAGATCTAAATACGATAAGTTTATTCTTTAAATTCGATTGACTTTTGTGTGTTTTTTGAATTTGATGAGAAACTCCATCTCTATTGTTTTCTTGTTATTTGTTCAATAGGGACCTATTGTTCAATCTAATAGGAAGCATATAGCTATCAATAAAGTTGAGATTCGTATTGTCTAACTAAATTGAATAAGTAGCAAATAATATAATTTGATTGTGACCACGCCTTCGGATTATATTATGAAAACCCACAATCTATTTTAAATGAACTATGCTTGTAAGTTTGTTGAATAGGACATGGTCTTTATAGTTTTTATTGCTGCTAGTGAATTAAATTCTATCTCTTGTCTAGGGTTGTTTGCTAGTTAGGGACTATTCTAGCGCTTGTCTGTTTAATCTAACATCACGGAAAGATTTTTCAGAGGCACTTGTCCAAAGATTATAACCTGTCAGTCTTTAGAATTATTAAATTATCTTTGTATTAATGATCAATCAAGAGAATCCTGCACTATGAATTACCTTTGGCTGAATCGTTTCTTCCATTGATTATTTATTTTATCACTCTCTGGTTACCTAGTTATTTTTCAATTGCTATTTTGATCAAAAACCCCTTTTTTAATTTATCATTTTACCAACTGATTTCAATTTAAAAATCAGCTTTTATTAGTCTCTAAGGTTCGACCCTTCTCACCCTATCTACAAGTTACCTAGAATAGGAAGAGTAAGAATTATTTTTTGTGATCTCGACACCCATCAAATTGCAACCTCTTCAACATCAGGATGACTCTTCCTTGTGAAGATTCTACCAAAATGCCTACTCCAGTTCCTTCGCTATGGGTTGAACTATCAAAGTAGAACTTCCATCTTTTCTTTTCTATCAAATTCAAATGTTCATCAGAAAAATCAATCTCTCATTCTTCACTGTCTTACACAGGATGTGTTGTTAAGAAGTCTACAACTGCTCATCCTTTGACAATTTTCTTTGTAGTATATTCAATATCAAATTCTGATAGAAGGATTAACCTTATTGCTAGCTTCCCCATTAATGCTGGTGTTCCATATAGGTATCAGACCGAATTCATTCCCAATACTACTATTACCTTATAAGACTGAAAGTAGTGCCGAAGCTTTTTAGTAGCCCATACATGTGTGCACTTGAGGGTTATGTGAAAGTACAAGAAGGGCAATTCTGTAGATTTGTTCACTAAATCATCATTTGCAACCACCTTCTCTTTTCTCATTCCCAAGTTATGGTTGGCTGACTTTTCCCCAACTCCAACTTAAGAGGAGGTGTGTAGAGAGCTTATTAGCTATCATATAATGTCACTAGTATACTATCATCTTAGCAGTTCTAATTCTTAGATATTTATATTATTGATATTTAGTTAGCAAAGCCAGCGTGTTAAGCCTGAGAGTTAGTCATTTTAGACTTCTATATAACATGTCTTTCTTTGTAGCTCAAATTAATTCATTGAATGAAAAGATAATGAAAATTTTTCTCCTCCGTTTTCTCCAAGTTTCATCTCTAGATAAATCTTCGCAGGTTTTCCTAAAAACAGAATAATTAGGTTTCAACTAATAAAATAATAGCTATAATATTTTTTTTCTACAGGGCTTTAAATTGGCAAGTAAACATATAAAATGATATTTCATGTGTAATATCAGTTCAACAAGAGAGACATAAGTATTCTTGGTTATATTACGTTTTTCAAAACTAGAATTGTCGGTTCTAAACTAATGAGAACCAAAACAGGAACAGATGGCCTACAGTTCAGTTTTGGTTCCACCATTTTTTAAACCATGAACCGGCGGTTTCAATAACCGGTCAGAACCTTCCGGAACCGGCAGTTTTTCTAACCAATTAGAACTGCTGGTTGGAGCTGTTGGTTCCAAGAAGATTTTAAATTTTATTTCAAACAGCCAGAATAGGCAGTTCCATTACTTAAAATCGATGATTTCAATAGCTTTTTTTTTAAATAGTTTTGTGAAATCCCTAAATTACCCCTCCTAATAACTATAAACGGCTACATAATGACTAGTTCTTAGGGTACTTATGGAAAAATGATTTTTTGGATTCATTATAAATACCCATTTCCATTTACAATCCTCTCACACAAAATTATCTCTACTCTCTCTACTCTATATTATTCTCTAGTCTACTGTACTCTACAATCTCTTCAATTTTCATTTATAAATTGTGGTCCAAAATATTACAAAATAATTTCTTCAAAGTCCAATATCCAATTATTTGTCCAAATTATTGTTAATTAACTTCTTCAAATTCCAATCTCTAATTATTCTCTCTAATTTTTTCTATTCAATTTTCCAAGTTACATATTATTTTTTTAAAATGGCAATTAGAAGAAACTCAAGTTTTGCTAAGGGTAAAAGAAAGGTTGGAGAAACACAATATTCATCTATCCCCACAAACGAAATCTACGATTTTACTCTCGACCAATATAATCTTAAGGGATATTCAAATGAAAATTTGAAAATTTCAACTAAGAATTCGAATTTAATGAAGAGAATTTACAATAAGAAGAAAGCAAAGAACACAACTTGGTCGAAGAGCAAGACAAAATTCTGACATAATCACCATTCATTTCACGAAGAAATCTAAGCACAACAAAATATTCTATGTAATTTATAATTATTATGATACATCTTATAAATACAAACAAGCAGGCGGTTATGGATCATTTTAGAAACATTTGGAGGTAAAACATCCAATAAAAATAGGAGTCGATTGATCTCAAACACAAATTTCTGGGTACACATCTTCTAATGTTTCTTTATTTTAATATTCTAAAAAACAAAAAAAGAAAAATTAGTTAAAATGATTTCTATGGAACATTTATCTTTTAGTCTTAGTGAAAAAGTGGATTTTAATTAATATTGTCAAAAAGCTTTGAATCCTTTTGCTAACAGAGTGACAAGAAATACTAAAAGCTTTAAATCCTTCTGCTAAAAGCTATAAATCCTTCTACTAAAAGTAGATTTTAGTTGAAAACTTTTTTTAAATAAATAAATTAAGTTCAAGTATTTTTTTTATTTTTTAAGGCTATTTTTTTTAAGTTTTTAAGTGTATTTTTCTAAAATCATTTAACAATAATTTTTAAATTTTAACTTTTGAAGAAAAAATATTTTCTAATTTTTATTTTAAAATTATATGTCGCTGGAAAATCGATTGGAGAACCCATTGGAATTGTCAGTTTTGAAACCGTTAAGGAACCAGAATCAGAACCGTAACTATTCAGCTCCAAACTGTAACTGGAACTGTCAATTTTTAGTTCGATTCTGGTTTTAGATTTTTTAAAATCGAAACCATTGGTTTTGAAATCGAAATCGACGGTTACGAAACCATGGCTAGGTCTAGACATAAGTTCCATTTTTCTTTAGAAAAAAAAAAAGGAAAGGAAAGAAGAAATTGCAAATTGCATGGTATAAAAAAAGAACCTTTCTTCTTTTCTTTTTAAGGTTGAAGAAAATATTCCTGTTCATTAATTGGAAAAGGACATGATATTAAAATATTTTATAATATAGATGTTTTGGTTCTACTAAAGCTAGGGAAGAAATATGAATATCTATAAAAATATTTAAAAAGTTTCACAATTATTCTTTAGTTACTTCTTTTTTTTATATAACACAGCAAAAACTTGTGTTCAAACAAAGTTAATTACTTTGGTTAATTATAGTTAGACTTTAATTATTTTATACAGAACTAATCATCATCATTATTATTATAAAGGAGAAACAAGGAGGTTTTGCAACGTGTTAGTGTGGCACTTTTTTAGAAAAATAAAATTCTCTAATATTTTAGTATTTCCATTTATCTTGCTTGAGAAATTTTCCAATATTTCTCTTTTTTTTAATTGCTTTTTTCCCCAATCACTTATTATTTAATTATGATTTATTTTTCAATCTTATGAGTTTTAAATTAAATTATGGCCTTTAAAAAAATTTAATTATTTTGAGTACATTTTTATAATTTCTAAAATTTATGAACAAAAATTGGGTTACTTAAAATCAAACTAAATAAATTAACAACTTGAATTGAACTAAAATGAATAAAATCAATTGACTTTGTAATCCAATTTTCTAACCTATACTTAGGCTTGCTTCTCTTTTGACATCCTATGCAAATTTTTTTTATTCTTATTATAAAATTAAAATTCTTTTAATTCTGTATAAGAATAAGAGGTTCTTCACATTTAAGAACCTAACAATATTTACATATTCTAATTATTTTACTTAAAAATCATGATAGAGATAAAAAAAAAAGGCTTACATTTTAAATTAATAAAGGTGTAGTTACAATATGATCCAACTATTTAATTTGCTAAGTCCATGTAACTTCTACGGAAAATTTAATTTTCTAAAAATTTAATCAATAAACAAGTCTAACATCTTAATTAAAAAAATATATACTATACATTTGTGCAAAGCGTGAGAGACCACTTAATCAAATTGTAAAACTTTTCATTTTCTTTATTCAATAATTAATAGCCGTATAATAAATTTATTTCATTAATAAAAACAACAAGCTTTTGCAATAGTTAATAATCCATATAATAAATTTTTATAATAATAAGAACACTAATTAGTTTTTTAACAATTAATAATCACACTATAAATTGATATAACACTTTGTTATTTTATAATTTAATTATCCTATATTTTTTTCTTAAATCCTAATTCCCTTTTGCATACTATGTATATGAGTAATACATCTAATAAATTTATCACACAAATTCTTATTTTCATTTTTATGTTCAACATATTTTTAGATAGCGATAAAAATTAATACTTTAAGCAAAGAACACCTATGATTAACAATTCATTTATTTAATTTTTTATTCAAATAATTTTATGGTTTGAGTAATTCTTTTAATTTGTAAAAGAACTGTTTAAATTTATTTTCTTAAGTTTAACTAAGAAAGTGAGTTTATTGTTTTTGATTTGTTAGTGTAAAATTCTTTTATTACTTTTAAATATATAGAAAAAATTGGACTTGTTATGAAATTAATGGATGTCTATATGCGTGAGAAGTCTATATTTTTAATTGTTGTGAACTCTATTTTTTTAATTTATGTAGGACTCTATTAGGGTTCTATTTATGTACCTATATATATGTGACTTCTTATTAATAAGAATTTGACACTCTTGTATTCCCTCTCTATTCTCCCTTTATTTCTCTCTGTATTTTTCTATTATTTTATAACATATTATCAACACAATTTTGTTCTACTACTTTAATTTTTATTTTATCGCTCTCTTGATCAAATTATAAATTATTTAAAGAAAGATCTCTTAATTAAATGACTTAAGAGATGATAATTTATGGTTTTTGATAACCAAAGTTAAGATTAATATATTTTAATTTGTTGAAGTTTTAAAGATATTATTATTTCCTATAAATTGCATATAAGTTTAGAAATAGTTTGTTTGGATCTATTATTTTAATTAATTATATTAATTATTATATGCTTTAATTAAATATGATGGAAAAGATAATATTAATGGCATGTAAATCTTGTCATCTTGATAATTTGACAAGTTTAATTTATTAATTTAATTTTATCATCTTGATAAATTAATTTAAGATCATATTATCCATATGGATGTAAATCTTGTCATCTTGATAATTTGATTAATTTATTTATTAATTATAACAATGCTATTAATAGCTATGTTGTATCTTATGTTTAATTGGCTATTAAATTTATTCAATTAAATTGATAATAGAATCATTATTTAAGTTTTCAGTTATGCAACTGAATTCTTTTTTATTATTTGATAATATACAAAAATAAAACATATAAAAAGATAATATAAAAGAATTGTACTCCTAAATAAACTCTAATTGTCAGATAAACTATGACTCTTACGATTTGTATCCAACTCCAACTATCTCTACTTCAATATAAATATCCCCTGTAAAATGTAAACGGGGCTAATGCACAATTTACTCACTCCTTAATTACCGAGAGTTTAACAATTGATGCGAAGAGCGTAAAACACACCTTCAAACCCTATAAATTCCAACCTTTTCCTTTTCAACACCATGGTCAACAATCTAGTCGAGCACGCAAACATGGAAGGCTAGAGCAATAGCCATGATGAGGCGAGTGGACAAGCTACGATACGCCCTCTGCTGACAACAGATCCTCAAGCAGTAGTTGCCTTAGCATAAGCAATTCACCACTATGTTAAAACGTCTCCTTGAGATCCCTCGTCCAAATAGTGAATGGACCGGTGAACAAAAATTAGATAGAGCATAATGCGCCTCTACCATCTCCTAAGAAACTGAACCACCCAGCAGTTGAATGACTTTATGAGAAGGAGTCAAAAGAAAATCTTAATATGATTGCCACCTACAGTCAAGGATCAAGCCATACACAACCAGCTATGGATAACTCCAATCTCTGAAATGTAGTCAAAGAACTGGTCAGAGAATGTAGAGAGACAGAGGAGGTAGGGGGCTATGGTCTTTAGTAGGACTCACACCCTATCAACCAATATCTTGGTAGTAGCTTTCTCAACAAAATTCTAAATCCCAACCTTTCAATGTTATGATGGATTTATCGATCCCCGAAGTCACTTAACGACCTTCCAAATCATGATGTACCTTCAAACCAACTCTAAGGACCTTATGTGCAAGATCTTCCCATTCATGTTGAAGGGAGCAGCTTAAGATTGGTACCGAACTCTAAAAACGGGAACTATTCAATCGTTCACCCAATTGGCTACAACATTTTGAGCTTGTAGTATAATGTGTGTGCCATTTAAGAAGATTTCATTTGACCTGGTAAATCTAAAAAGGGAGGATAGAGAGACCTTGAGATAGAATATCTCCAAATTTTGAAGAATGGTGATGCAAGTAGAAAATTTGAACGATGAGGTGGATATTAGTGCTATGGAAAAGAACTGTATATACAATAAACTATTTGAGAGTTTGAGTATAGATCCTCCCTTCACCTTTGACGAACTCATGGCTCGAGCCCATAAATACACAAAGCTTGATGAAGCTTACAAAGCTCAACATCAGAGATTGTTTAAGGAAGAAAAGTCCAAACACAAAAGACACCCATCTCCCATAAGGAGACGATCATCCATGAGAAGATTGCTTATCCGACACTTGCAAACCAACTATACTATTAGAACACCTTACAGAAGAGATGGGAGAGCACATCAAGACTAAGAGTTCACTCCTTTGAACAGGCCACGCTTGGAAATATTGTCTTGAGGAAGAAACCAAGGAAACATGACTCAACTCAACTATCCTAGAAACATGAAAGAAGATAGCTTAGGTTATCGAAATAAGAACAAGTATTGTGAATTTCATAAGGATGTTGGCAATTAGACTGAAGCCTGTTGGCAACTAAAGAAAGAGATTGACTGCCTCATACAGAGATGTGAACTAAAAGAGTTTATAGGGAGAGTTTAAAATGACACTAATGAGAAAGAAAAATTGGCAAGGCAGTGCAATACTTTAGGCACAATTCACACCACCTTTGTTGGATCCTTAGGAGGTGATAGCAACTCAACTAGAAAGAGGAGAGCCCAAGAGATTTATTCTATCCTACCTTAACAAAAGCCAATTATGAGCCCACCAATCTCATTTTTTAAGGAAGATGGCGAGCACATACACATTCCACACAATGACGCCTTTGTAATAGGAGTTATGGACAACTTCTTGATAAAAAGAATCCTAGTAGATAATGGTAGCGTGGTTAACTTATTAACTATGGAGGCCTTCAAAGCCTTGAAGCTACATCATACAAAGCTGAAGCCTGTCTGAACCCCTCTAGTTGGTTTAGTGATGAAGCAGTCCATGTAGCTAAATCCATAGATGTAACCTTATAATTCAGAACTGAAGGTGTCTTGAGAAGATTCAAGTCAAAATTTATAGTGGCAGACATCCACTTTCCATATAATGCTATATTAGGTAGGCATGCTCTATACGAGTTGGAAGTAGTTACATGCATCAAGTATCTCACCCTAAAATTCTACTATGATGATGATGAGGTCGTTGCTATGAGAGGGGATCATAAAGTAGCTCAAGAAGAATACGTGGAGCACTGAAAGGGATACCACTTGTCTTACCCATTATGTGAATGCCAGAAGATGCAATACACGCAATGCTAGAGGAGCACTAGCCTTTTGACATACCAGATACACTTAGACTCAAGCCCAACACTTATGGGTGAATTGGTTAAATGGGAGGTAGAACCAGGGAAACACCTAACCCTGGGACTGAGCTGCCTGTGGAAATTCAAAGCAATATTAGGAAGGTGTTAGAAGACAATATTAACAGCTTCGCTTGGATAGCTAAAGACATAGTTGGGATTAATCCCAATTATCACATCTCATAAGCTCAACATTGATCCCAAATGCAAGCCTGTAAAGTAAAAGAAACAAATTTAGAAACCTAAAAAGCAACGAGCCATAGCAACCTAAGCAGATAAATTGATGCAAGTAGGATTTATGACGGAAGTCAACTATCCAGAATGGTTGCAGATGTGGTTCTAGTACCTAAGCCCAATGGAAAGTGGAGGTTGTGTGTAGATTTTGCTAACCTGAACCAAGCATACCCTAAAGATCCCTACCCTTTGTCTAACATAGACCGATTGGTAGATTTAACAGCCCGTTATGAAGTATATAGTTTTGTAGATCCAGTTGTCAGGTACCACCAAATAAGGATGAACCAACTAGATGAAGAAAAGACGAGTTTCATTACTAACATAACAATCTACTATTATTAGGTAATGCCCTTCAGTCCAAAAAATGTAGTAACCAGATACTGGTCAACACTATGAACACCAGATAGGGCAACCTATAGAGGTGTATGTAAATGATATGATCATCAAAAGCACTCAAGCCGCTAATATAATGCCCCAAAATTTGGATATTAAAATAATAGCATTTTACCAGGTCATGAATAGTATCATTTGAAAGAAAAATAATATTGCATTTCGATCCGAGAATGACATAGAGCATAATTAATATTTGTGGAGTTAATTAGACTTTATGTGATTTGTCTTAATTAATTTAAGTTAAGGTATAAATTTTTCATGACTAATTAAGTGATTAATTACTGATCAATAGTATTCACTGGTCTATGAATGGTGCTACCTGATCGAAAATTTAGTATTTTTCAACTCGAAAAAAATTATGATTCTTAGTTAATATTTTTAATATTTATTTTTTATTAGGTATACATTATTATGATGGGAAAAAAATAAATTATGATTTTATTTGGAGAATTTAAGTAATTAATGAACAGTGAATATAGTGTTTGGTTAAGTGAAAAATTTGGAGAATTACTTTTATGGAGTGATTTAATAATTATTATGCGAAAATAATTATATGAGAAATGATTTATTGACGATTATTTACAACCTCTGGGTCAACTTACTAAATATTTAATCATAACCACACATTAAAGACTTAGGCTCTATTCGGCAAGAGTGTTTTAAGGAGTGGTTAGAGTTTTGACTATGTCAAAACACTATGTTGATGTATTGTATCGTTCGGTGAGATAGTTTATAAATTAGCTTTCAGTGGATAACATAACGTTTTGTGAAACGTTATCCTTCCTAACGTTTAACGTTTCACTATTTTTTTTTTAATTTATTGATAGTCTTATCCTTAATTTAAAACACTCCTTGTTATTTCAATTGCATTGTTTTTCCAAACTGTATGCGTAAATCCTGCATGAATCCCTTCCCTTCATTGTTCAAAACCTGCTATAATACTGCAACGAGACCTTCTTGTATTTTGATTCCTATAATATTTATGCTGCCATAAACAGTGAAACTCTTTTATAAGCTCTCTTATTTTCATTCCTATAAGATTTCTCTAGCATAAACAATTCAAGCTTTGTTTCGATATTGTAAAGCATCCATCAAATTATCAAGGTATGTTCTTGAATTTAAATTTTTGAAATAATATTTGTCTAGGTCCAACCTTTAGATGGGATTTGTATGGATGTCCATTGGTATTGAAAGCCTAGTCCTATTATTCAATGATATATTCATTGTTGTATTTTCTTATCCTTTCTCTAACGGTTTTCTTCATCAAGCCAATTAAAAAAGAGCTTTTCTGTAAAATAGAACCAAGCATTATTTCTGAAGCCTAGAATGCACTGACAGTAACCTCTTACAAAGTTAAAAATGTACATCAAAGTATGTTAGATCTTAAAGACATTTAGAGACTAGATATATTAAAAATATATATATATATATGTGCATGGAATGCTGGAACACTTATAATCAGTGTGTTTTTGCTTAATTTTATACTAAATAATCTATCAACAAAAGTCAAAATCCTCTTCCCATAGACGGAAGATTACCAAATTTAACATCAAACCTTCTATAATGTCTACTATAACACCAATAAAAATGCAAAGCAAAATATATTTGACTGCCAAAAAATGTTTTACTTGTTTATATGCAGTTGATAAGGATTAATCAAAAGAGGGAAGGAGTTTGAGTTTTTACTCTAACACCCGAACTTTTACTATTAATGAAGTTAGTTAGTACTCGAATTAAATTAATGATCATTGTACACCTAACATATTTTCAGGTGAAAAATTTTATGTGCTCTATACATATCCAAAACCCAAATTGTATTTTGAACTTGCAAATAAAACTTATTGGGGGATTTCCTTGATATAAAGAATTCCTCAGTTTTCCACTTACATATGTGTTCAGTGGCAAGTATTTCCTAATTAATACAGTAACTTAGGAAACAATTGAAAGGACAGTATATTAAGAAAGGAAGAAGGTAAAGGTATTGTCAGAAGGAGAGAATTTGCAAAGAAATATTACTGTGCAAAGAAATTAAAATTCAAAGATACTCTCATTTTTTTAAAAGGTAGGCTTGAAATATATGTTAATTTGTAGATGCTTTGAATATTTTAAAGATAGTTACATTTTGTCACTCAAAAGAAATCCCTCAAGCAAATATTATATTGGCACTTCAATCTATCAAAGTAAACAACTGATTGACATTAAGGTTGTAGAAGAGATAATATATTTGCAAAAATATTGGTAGATAACAAATGATATTTGGGTTGGAGTTAGTTTTATTGGGTGTGATTTCCTTACTTGTGTAAGTTTCTATAACTTGAGCTGATTTGACATCTTTGGAGCAAGGAAAGAAAGCTGGAAGTTGTATTGATAAAACGTCTTGGGTCATGTTTGTTGCTGTCATTTTCCATGTTTATTTTACTTTAGCATTATCTTGTTGTTTGTAATAGTTGGCGGTGTTGGTTGGGTTTGTAACAATTTTTTATTTTTATCTTAAGAACATGTTTGATGTTGTGTTGTTTTTCATTTTGGTTGTACTGTTGGTGTAATTGATTTTTGCTATTATCAGACTTATTGCTCTCATCCCCATTCATTTTTTTCTCCTTATAATTTCACTTTGTGCAGGCTAGATTAATGAGGAAGAAGCAAGAATGAGGCTATAATTACATATGAAAAACCCAAAAACAACTAGAGAAGAGAAAAACAGCCTTGAAGCTCCTACAAAACTCAAAGGTCTTGGTATGTCTAGTTTTTTTGTGTAAAGTTTTGTTGCCCTTGCTGATTTAAACAAAACTCAATTCACATGTTCAAATTATTAAACCTGTGATTGTCTCTCTCTTTTTTTTTTCAATTTTTGTGCATAATAAGTAGAGAATTAGAGTTGAATTAACTAAAAAGAGAATTGACCCAAATATAAGAAATAAGAAATGAAAAAAGGTGTTGGAAAAAACTAATTTACTCAAGTATCAAAAGTAAGCTACAGCATGAATGTTAAAATGATGCTTTAATATTATTAGTCAATGGTTTTGGGATTTCCAGCAAATTAGAGGAATAGATGCAATTGATATTGACATTTCCTAGGTTGCTTTTACATTGGTTGGAACTCATTGATATCATAAAAAAATAGTAATATAAAGCTATTGTGAAGTGATTTCATATTAAAGTTTCTACCTCTTGATTCTCATACCGCTTATCAATGGAACCTGGGTGTCCTAAGGGGGCTAACCACTCCCTAATAACAATAAAATTTTCTAATGAGCTTATAATCATATTAAATTCTTTTTAGCTTAGTGGTGTAGCATCTGTTACTCAAGTTTGGAGTCCCTCATGGTTTGCATGTTTTCTTATGTTTTTTATTTTTTAGTTTAGTTATTTTCATAGTTTTAGCTAATTATTGTAATTATTTCTTATATATAAGAAAAGTTTTGGTGTGTGTGTGTGTGTGTATATATATATATATATATATATAAAAGCACATAAACTTCTAAAATTTTAATAAATGAATTTTTTTCTATTGAATGACTTATATCATTAATTTTAATTTTAGGTTATATAATTTTATATATTTTTTTTTAATTTTAATTTTGAATTTGATTCCATTATATGAATATATAAAATTCACATAAATATTAAAACATACAATAGTATTATAAATTTATTTTTCAATTGTTTATTATTTGCTATTCAATTAATGACACTATTATAAATATTATAAATTAAATTGAGTAAATAATCATAAAGAATTAATAATATTTTTTTGGCTAGGATTATATATTTCTTTTTTGACTTGAATTTTTAATAATTGTCTAATAAGTATTAGATTTAGCCTATTAAATCAACTAATGATTTGAATAAAAATATTATAAAATTAAAATTGAGTAAGTAATCATGATTAATTATTAATGCTCTTGTGGTTGGGCTTATTTTTATTTATTTGATTTTTTTAGTGACATCAAATATTTGTTTGAAGATTATTAAGATGCCGTCAACTTCTAAAAGGGTGATGAAGTGGACTAATGAGGAGATGATTATTTTATGTGATGTTATTCTTCAATTCATAATAAAGAATGGGCGTGGGCAATCTTTTAAATGGAATGAAATTCAAATAGATGTTGAAAAAAAAATATGACGAAAATGTGAGACTAGTAGTTGCAAATATAAATATGATGGAATGAGGAAAGATTGGCGTCTGTAGAAACATTTGAAAAACTCAGAAACTGGATTAGGGTGGGATCCTAATTCGGGAAAAATAGAAGATTCCAATGAATGATGGCAAAAAAAAAATTAAGGTGTGTATATTTTTCTATTATATCAAATTTCATTATAAGGCAAGCACTAGTAAGCTCAATTTAACTTTAGTGTCACTATTCATTATCTTGTAGGAGAATAAGGAAGTCCAAAAGTTTCGAGAGAAGGGCATCAACCCTTTTCTAGAGGATAAATGGGATCAAATATTTGGAGATTCATATGCATCTGGGGAAAATGTATACATAAATTCTATGGAACCTCTAGTTGTTAATATTGAGGAATATGCAGATGATCATGAAGGTGAAAATAAATATGAAGAGATGATTGATGAAGAACTAAATGTTCAACTTCATAATCTAGAGGATGATGCTAATTTTAATGCTGAATTTGAGTCTGAAGTGAGGAATGAATACAATTTCTTTAAAGATTTTATTGAACATGCAAGCAACAATGCCAATGGAAGAACTCAAATCACAAATCAAGGTAGAAAAGATAGAATCCAATCATCTAAGGCATCCCAAAAAACTAATTCGGGGAAATTTAAGCGTAAAAGAAGACAATCAGCTGGATCTGCAATGTTGACAACTCAAATTTTAGAATTGATATCGTGTTGTAAATCAATGAGCAAAAGTGGTTCCAATAGTGGAAGTACAAAAGCATCGATCTCTACCATTCCTATGGCAATGCAAATTATTAAGCGTATGGTAGAGAATCAAATTTTAGAGAAAGGTAGTGAATTGTGGTGATATGCTACTTGTGTTCTTCAGAATGAAGTGAGAAGAGAATTTTTCTTGAACATGGATGATGATGATAGTAGATTTTAATGGTTAAATTATTTACATAAGATGAAAGCCAATTGAGCTATTTAAATTTATTTTTATTAAGAACTTTATACATTTATTTTAAGTTGGACATAATTTTTGAGTTACGTTATCTTTTTTATATGAACTTGTTAATTCTTTTACTCATATGAAGATGCATGAACTATTATATATTTATTGAAGCTCATTTTTTTATTTTTCTTTTTATATTTACAAAGTTAAAATTTGTCTTTCTTTATGATTGACAGGTGTATAATGGATAACGATGAATATGAGAAGCGTAAATTTTGTACTGCGATTACATGTACAATGGGTTTAATAGCTACATATTCTTATAAATACATTTATAAGAAACCATGCATGACATCATTTTTTACAGGGGAAAATGGATGAATGAGGTACTAGATGGTCATCCAATTCGAAGTGTTAATGTTTTTAGAATGGAATCAAGTTTATTTTTAAGATTGTGTGAAGAACTATCATTGAAATATGGATTGAAACCAAGTAATAGAATGTCAATTGTTGGGAAAGTTGGTACCTTTTTATATACTATTGCTTTAGGTAGTTCAAATAGAATTGTTGGTGAGCACTTTCAACGTTCAAGTGACTATTAGTAGAGCATTTCATGATGTTCTAAATGCAATTTCTAGTCAATATTTTAAAAGTCTTGCACATGATGTTTTAAGACCAAGAGATCCAGACTTCAAAGACATACCACCTCAAATAGCTAATGATGAAAGATACATGCCTTATTTTAAGGTGATACTTTGTTCAGTTTTAACATTTACACTTTAATAGTTTGGTTAAAAAACATTTACACTTTAATAGTTTGGTTACAATTTGTTTATTTTTTAACTCTTCTTTTCATACCAGGATTGTATTGGATGTATTGATGGCACACATGTGGCAGCATGCATCCTAGAGCCTGATCAATTACCTTATAGAGGAAGGAAAGGGTATCCATCATGCAATGTGATGGCTGCATGTCATTTTGATATGTGTTTTATTATTGCATCAGTGGGATGGGAAGGCTCAGCTCATGACACCCATGTTTTTCTCCAAGCAATTGAAACACCAAAAATGAAATTTCCTAAACCGCCAGAAGGTATATTTTAATATCTTGAAATCTATTATAATATTGTATTAAGAAAACTTATGCATATTTATATCTTTTTTTACAATTTTAATTAGGTAGATACTACTTGGTGGATAAAGGATATCCAGATTGAAAAAGTTACTTAGTACCATATTCAAGATTAAGGTGCCATCAATCACAGTTTCAACACGAGCCTCCACAAAATGCTCAGGAAGCATTTAACCGAGCACATTCATCCTTGAGAAGTTGTATTGAGAGATCTTTTGGAGTTTTAAAGCAAAGATGGAAAATCCTTAATAAAATGCCACAATTCAGTATAGAGACACAAATAAAAATCATAGTAGCAACATTTGCACTTCACAATTATTTTCAAATCAACTCACCAAGTGATCCGGTTTTTCAAGTACTTGCGCACTATCCTGATTTTATCCCTTCTAAAGAGCTTTTGGATATGCATGGTACTTCCATAAATAGTGAAAATATTGGAGGAAGATCTGTTGAAATGAAGAATATTCGTAATCATATTGCTGATTCTTTATGGCAAAGTAGAAACCGAAACTAATTTAATTTACTCTAATAACAACTTCTATTTTTTTTCTCATTGATTCATTGAAAGAATATTGACTTGTGTTACTTTGTGATTTATACCGATACATACAATGGAATATATCTTGAAGGAGCACATTAATTAAATTAATTATTATCTTAAAAAATTATATTATTTTATATAAAAATTTAAACAAAATAATTTAACAATGAATTAATAGAGGAACATGTGAGAAAATTGTATTGTCATTTTAGAAATAATAGTGGTTTCAATTTATATAGCTGAACTATACACTATAGATTGACATTCTTCAGATAGAAAAATAATAACACACCACATAATCACCTCCTTTTTATATTTTATTGATTTCATTTCTATAGTCATAACTTAAAATTCTAACTCAATATTCAAATGTCCTTTTTTATCATTTTAAATTAAACAGCTAATCAAACAGTTATTTTCACCGAACACTTTTGCTTGTAAGAGCTATTTGATCAGCTAACAACTAACAACTGATATCTAATAGCAAACAGCTATTAAAACAGCTAACAACTATTACAACAGTTAATTTTGCCGAACAGAGCCTTAATGGTGAAGATTTGACCATTTGTGTGGTAACACAACCACCATTTATTCTCTTCTCCTCTCTTTAGTCGACCACTTTTCCTTCCCCTTCTCTTCATTTCCTTTTAATTTCTTACTCGCCAATCACACTAATTACACCTAATTAAACCCAAAGTTATTGATTATTCTTTAAAATTAAAGCATAAATGGTGGTTGTGGCTAGTGGAGTTTAAAGCCTTGGAGGTTTCTACAAGTTCAAAGAAAGAAGAACTGTGTAGGATGGACTTACGGAGGTTCATTTCTTGAATTGATGTTATTTTTTTAAAGCTTCTTAAAGGTTAATTGAAAGGTTAGTGCTCTCTAATTCTTCATTCTCTCTTTAACTCAGATATTTTAAAATTTTAGATTTTTATGAGAAATTTGGGGATTTTGTATGAATTGGTTTAATTGTTGAGTTCTAAGTATTTTAATGTGCTCTTAGGTGGATATAGAAGTTATTTTTTGACCTTTTTTATTTTTCATTTGTATCTAACTTCTTCATAAAAGTTGTAGTTCTACTTCTTAGCTTTCTAAATCATCCTCTTGTGTCCAATTTGGATATCTATAGCTCAACTTATGATTTTTATACCAAAACTGATTCTGTTATGTCAATCCACTTATATGTCCGAATTGATTGCCTATTTTGGCCACCAAAATGGCAAGATTATGTCTTAAATCCTTCATGAAAGTTGTTCCTAGGCATCTTAAAAATTCACTGGTTTTGGATTTGTTTAATTTGAATATTTGGATAAGTAAAAAATTAATAAATATTGGACTTGGTTGTGCTGAATCATGTTTGGGTTGTTGGTCTATGTTCTTGAATTTCTTTTACAATCTTAGAAAATGATCTGGACTATGGTCCCTTCATGACATTTGTAGCATTTTATATGAGCTTTCTAATGAATTAATTTTCACTTAATTTGAAGTCCTATAACTTCAGTTATACCCTGAAAACATAAAAAGGGTCAAGGTTATGAAAATGTTAGAAATTTCTTGATTTAGAACATTTATTTTCAAAACTCTCAAAATCCTGTTTAATTCTTTAATATACTTTAATCAACTAAATTACACGTAAAATTACTTAGGAAATATAGAATATAATAAGAGTATATATATATATATAAGGCATGGAACTCACTTGTTTCGCACAATAGTATGCATATTTGTATTTAAGAAAAGCTATATCTTGAATATTATTGTGCATTTCAAATGATGGTATGCTCTTGTATCATGATGATTTGTATGTGTGCCAAGTTGATTTGGAAATTCTTGTTAAGTCTTGAGAAATGGCGAGTTTTCTATGACTTGGATTTTTGAAATAAAGAATGACATTATGCATGCTTTAAGTGAAATTGTGTTTCTTATGATATATGAAATATTATGGATGACTTGGATAGGAAAGAAATGATTTGGTTGAAGAGATAGACTTTTATATTAAAATATTTCCTATGACTTAACATTTGAGAAATTTTACTAAGTTGTAAGTTAAGTGAATTTTGAAGTAAAAATATTTAAGTTATGAAATAATTCATGATAGGAAGTTTTATAAGAAATATTATGAATTAAGATGAAAAATTTGATTTTGGGCTCTTGTATGCTTTGGTTGAAATGTAGTATGATTTGATTCAATTATGTAACATAAGCATGCTCGGTTTGATGCCATTATGTTATTAAGTTATGATCATATGCTAGGCTCTAGACACTGTTTAAGCAGACACGCTTATTATGCAGAAGTAGGATTTGAAGCCTTTATGATATGGTTAGCGTCCTAAGGGCCAAATATAATATCTTATGGAATCTATCAACTTATGTTTCTCATAAGTATATGTGAGCCCTCATATGAACATATTAAGTAATGTAATTAATGAGTTTCATTATGAAATCTTATTTGCAAAGTTTGTACGAGCCTCCTTAAGAAAATTATGTTTTTAAGCAAATTACGTTAATAAGTTTATTATACATTCTTAATTTTAAGAATATGTGATTATGTAATAAGTGAAATTTTATAGTATGTTAATGTGAAATATGGATTTAAAATGAATAGCATGTTTAATGGTGAAGTATATTTTTAAGTGATGCATATGAGATTATATGATGATAATTATGATTGTTATTGTTTAGTAAGAAAAGTACGATAACATGTGTTAAGAAGATGTTTCTATGCTTTTAAATGATTTTGTAATTATGCAATTTCCTTTAAAATTTATGTTTTAAAAAAACTATATTGTCATCGCAATATTGGAATATATATATGATTTATGAGCACCACTCACACGTAGGTTGAAGACAGTAGTTGTTGCTCAAAGACCAGGAGAGCAACATAAGAACTAAAGAGATTATTTTTAGTAGTGATAGAATTACTTATATGTAATTAGGAATTATAGCATGCATAATTATTAACATTGGAGAATATATTATTTGGGTTTATGTAAACTAAGTATGTTTGATGTATTTTTATTTCAGAGTATGTATAGGGTTATAAATGTGAAATTAATTGAATGTTTGGATTTGGAGTTATTTCCTAAGTAATTATGCATGGTTAGATTTATAAGACTTATAATAAATAAATTAATTTATTACATGATTATTATGATGATTATGATAAATGAATAGTTATGGAAGTATTGAAGTGATTACTGTGTTGTGTTGATATTGAAGTTTGATGGGGGATTGAAGTTTAAATTAAGAGTATTTGTATTTACTTGTTTTGGCAAGTTTAGATTTAAGGGAAAACTCTTGCAGTTTTTTGTAGGATTCCCAAATCATTTTCAAAAAGAAAAAAGGATTTACTTGCTAAACTTGTAAATACTTATAAACTTCTAATTCATAATTTAATTTATTATATTTATATGTCAGTTAGAATGGTGCCTCCAGCACCGAATATAGTGCTCGCTGTCTAATCTTCCAGGAATAGGTGGCGGGTGTTATAGCTAACCACCCTAAGGACATAGAAGAAGCATTTGAAATTTTAAATAAGTTCAGTATGAAACTAAACCTAGAGAAGTGCAAGTTCTTAGGCTTCATGATATCATAAAGGGGAATTGAGGCAAACCCTGAGAAGATTGAAGCAATCTTTGGTATGCAAGCACCTACTAGTATCCATGACGCCCAATAATTGAAGGACCAAATCACAGCACTAGGACGGTTCATCTCATGCTCGGCCAAGAGATGCATGCCTTTCTACTGAGCCTTGAAATAATTAAAGAGCTTTCAATAGGTTGACAAGTGGCAGCCCACCTTTGACAAAATAAAAGAATTACTGTCTCCAACTCCTCTCTTAAGCAGTTACAAGAGGGATGAGCCTTTTACTTATACCTAGCTACTACCAAAAGCACAATAGCATCTATCTTAGTTAGAGAAGAGAGTGGAGAGCAGTACCCTATTTATTACATAAGAAAAGTCCTCCAAGGAGCTAAGCTACAATACCCAGCACTGAAAAATTTGCATTTGTCATCCTGACATCAGTGAACTAGCTACGTCATTATTTCTAGTCTCATACTATATTTGTTCGATCTAACCATCCCTTGAAAAGATCTTATACTGAATAAAAACCTCCAGAAGGTGAGTAAAATGGTCAATCAGACTAGGAAAGTTCGACATAAGGTACGTCCCATGTACAGTTATTAATGCATAAGTACTTAAAGACTTTATAGCTAAGTTCTAGATTGGAACACAAAGAAGGCAAACAAAAAGGTCAAGCGCTGAACCCGAATAATAATATGTGGCAGCAATACATTGATGTGGCCTCGGGAAGTTCGGGAGCTACTATAGGTGTCGTATTTCAAGGGCAAAGAAAGCTAAAGATACTGTATGTTGTTTGTGGATACTTTATTATGACAAATAATAGTGCAAAGTATCAAAGCCTAATTAAAAGACTAAGCCTAGCCCTTCAAGTACAAACTCCAATGCTTCATATCTTCCTGGATTCACAACTAGTGGTCAATCAAATAGTAGGTACATTCACAACTAAGGAGACGAACTTAGCTAGTACCACTCTTTAGCCCTATCAATCTTACAAAAGTTAGAAGAGGAAGGTTGTGCTTGAAAGATAACCCAAATAGATTAGATGAATAACAAAGAAGCAAATGCCATAGACAAGGCCACAACATGAAAAGAGGAACTACCCAAAGAAGAATGTTTGAACAGCAAAGACAACTAAGCTATTAACTTAATGAAATCCTTATGTCTCAGCCTAGCAATAGTTGGATGAGCCAAATAATTAACTTCCTAAATGATGACGTTTGTTCAAAAAATAGGCTAGAAGTGATCAAACTTAGTATAAAAGCTGCAAACTATGCACTCAAAAATGGAGAACTTTATAGGAGATCAAAATCGCATCCTTGGGCGAATTGCCTTATAAAAGAAGAAGGCAACTACATCATAAGGAAGAGCCACATAGGTGTGTGTGGGGCACATGAAGGTTCAGATGCATTGCTAAGGAAAATAATGCACTTCTAGGGTATCACAGGCCAATAATGAAAAGGATGTTTGCCAATGCATTCGCCACAGCATCATTTGCCAAAAATATGATCGAGTACCTAGAAAACCCTCCTCAAAACTACAAATGTTGAGCTCGGCTTGTCCTTTTTCTCAATGGGGGATAGAAATTTTAGGACCCTTTTCCTATGACAACTGGGCAGAGGAAGTTTGTAGTCATAGCAATTGACCACTTCTCTAAATAGATTGAAATCAAAGCCCTCATGACCATTACTCCAGCTAGGATCATCAGTTTCTTTAAGAATAATGTAATATTCAGGTGTAGCATACCCCATAAAACTCTCACTAGTAATGGAAAACAATTTTACTCAGAAGCATTCAAATCTTTTTGCAAAGACTACCACATTGGGTTTAACTTCACTTTGGTAGCCCATCCCCAAACTAATGGCCTCATCGAGGTCACCAACAGAACCATAATACAAGGACGAAAGAAAAGATTAGATGGATAAAAAGCTAACTAGCAAAGGAGCTAAATAGTGTACTTTGGGCATACAAAACCACACCTCGACAAGCGATAGTCAAACCTCTTCTCCCCCGTATATAGAACTAAAGCAGTAGTACCAATAGAGATTGGCATCCCCAATAAAAGAATAATTGAACATGAAGAGCTTAGCAGTAATGAAAGTCTGAAAATCAACCTAGACTTAGAAGAAAAATTCAAAGAAGATGCAACCGTCCAAGCCGAAGCATGCAGGCAGAGGATGCAAAGATGCTTCAACAGATGAGTGGAACGCAGACAATTCAAAGCATGGGACAAGGTACAACAAAAGGTAAAGATAACGAAGGGCTTAGCAAGAGTCAGTATATCAGGACAAAATTGGAAAGGCTTATATGAAATTACAAAGTAGCTAAGTCTGAGCACATACAAGCTCAAGAGGGTTAATGGAACCAAACTACCTAGAACATGGAATGTAGCCAAGGACAAAATTGGAAAGGCTTATATGAAATTACAAAGTAGCTAAGTCTGAGCACATACAAGCTTAAGAGGGTTAATGGAACCATACTACCTAGAACATGGAATGCATACAATTTAAAGAAACGTACTGTATTTCCATTCAATAAAATGTAATTAGTTTTAGGATGAGATAATAAAGATGACTTCAAGTTTCCTAACATATCATGCCTAGTACGGATTAGAAAGGCATGATATATTATGTTTTTCCTTAATGTTACTTAGAAAAAAATTTTAGTGCGCTTCCACTCTTTTGGACTTAAGAATTCCACTAGTTCGGACCCAAGCGGTCCACCAGTTCGGACTTAAGTAGTCCACTAGCTTAGACTTAAACAGTCCACCCTTCGAACTTAAGTAGTCCATCGATTCGGTCAAACTTAAGTAATCTACCAGTTTGGACTCAAGCAGTCCCTTAGTTCTGACTTAAGCAATCCACTAGCTCGGACTTAAGCATTCTACCAAATCATACTCTAAACAATTCATAACCTTAGATTTTAATCTCCAAATTTCAGATTTAAAACATCCTATAATGAAAGAAGGAAATAAACTCAATAAACTCCTACTTAGCTATAATATAAGCATGATCAAAAGTCTAAAAAGAGACATTGTCAAAAGTACTTAGAAAATAAAGACATAACAGTTGAGTAATAAATAAGTATCTCTTAATCAACACAAAACAAAAAGTGTTACACAAAGATGATTACAGGGATTTCCTATGCTAAGTACAAAGGAATATTTTTCTAAGGATCTAAAACAAATCAGCATCTGTGCCTCACTCTATAGGTCCCTTCGATTTAGCTAAGGGATTTATAGGAAGAGGATCCTAGCAAATGGGCAAAGTATTACCAACATGTTCTTTTTCTTTTTCTTCGTCCTCATCATCAGGGTAAATCTCACTAATCTAGCTCCAATCTTTATCTAGATCCCGAGCCTTCAATCCTGCCAAGATATTGGACCTAAAGGCTCAGGCATGCCTTAGCCAAATCCTTCTCCACTAATCCCTCCTGATCCCGAAACCTCTGAAGCTCATCCTCCCCTCTTGGTCCTTAACCTCTAGATTCTTTACTTTCTTAGCAAGGGCTTGATTCTCCCCCTGAATTTTTTCAAGCTCGACATCACAAGCTATAATCTTAGCCTTATACTAGGCTTCTTGCTCTTTCATAGTAGCGCGTCTATACTTTTTAGTATGTCCTCCAGCTTGTTTTTCTTAACCTCCACAATGGTATAGGCTCCATTCAACTTAGTTAGTCATCCAAAGCTGAGGTTATTAGCATTTAAAGCTTGAAAAAGGCACTAGTTGATAAAGTATCTCCTAGCTAGATCATCCATGCACTCAAACTGATTAATATTCACCAGAAAAAGACAATAATGAACCATCTACTGGCTAGGCTCGTCATTTTCAAAACTATAGTTTGGCCCATACTTCTTTAAAAAATAAGCTTTGATGTCCAGAGCTTCACCGCCATAGAGGGTAAATGGGGAAGAATAGGAATCAACACTTCCCTTGGCCTTTTTCTACTCAGCTTAATGGAAGGTCTTGTAGGGGTAAGGTCAACTTGAATAGATTCTTAAGCCCCACCTTTAATAGAATGAGGTTTAGGAACCTCCAAAGCTACCTCCTTGTCAGAACCCTCCACCTTAACCTTTCGCTTCATTACTCTGGCCACTTTGGACATTCTAGAACCCTTTGCCTTCTTAGGAGCCATTCCAGCATAAAAAAACAAAAAGAAAAAATTTAAGGCATGTCAATACGAGAGAACAAGGCTTAGACTACTAGGATTAAAACTCATTAGATGGCAAAGGATGAGGTCTCAACGGCCCACTGGGAAAACAAACCGGATTACTCTCAGCAATCACTTGCCTCAAGTCCACCGATCTTAACCCTTTGGCCTTTATTCTTATTATACATTAATGATCTTAAAAGGTGGGCAAAGCAAGGAGGTGGTGCATCCAGTCATTAGACCACTGGTTTGGTATCTCAAACCCACCCAAACGCTCAAACATAAAAAACTTTTGAATCTAATTCTTCAAATAAGAAATCTTTGACTGCTTGGACAAAATATTGCAATTATTCCAAGGCTGAAGGAGGCAATGATCTCATTCACTTGATCATGTATATGATTAAGCTTCAACTCTCCCCAAGCTGTCAACGTTGTCTCATCACTATGAGCCAATGCAGCTATAATATAATAATGTTAAGCCATTTAGGTGAATCTAATTAATGGTGATTTGTTACTAGTTACAGAATGATTTTAGAGGCTCAAATAAAAGAATCGAATCCAAGATCAAAAACACTCCTCATTCAACATTATAGAATCATTATCGATTAGTGTGTTTACCCTCATGTCCGTTGAAGGCCTAGCCAGTTTATACTCTAGCACAATGTCATATTTGGAGCATATGTCTAGTACCTCGCCTTCGTTGATATTAGAAGGAATATCAACAACCTTGATATTCTCCGTCCGACCCCTCGCTTCGCCCATTGCAATTCTAACAACCTCCACCATCTCATCCTCAGACTGATCAGCTATAACTTGAACATCTTCATCACTAGATGAACCCATGACCTCACCCCATAACAAAAAAGAAAACAAGACACAAGGTATAAAACCTACTAAAGCACATCAGCTAGAGAGAGAGAAAATCTGAGAGAGAGATGCTCTAATTGTATGAAATATTGAAAGTGAACCAAATAAAGTGAAATGATAACCTTATATAGGTAGGGCAAGGCACCGAAAAGTCACCATAGTTAATGAGCAACCCTTCAAATACCCCTCGGCAAATGAACTAACACTTCATTTATCTCAAATAGTGTTGTCTTTTTCTGACAGCTTGAACAGACAAAACGCTCATGATTGATAAGATATTTTACATCACATTTGGACATAAAATGACCAAATAACTAGGGAGGACTATTGATAATATACAATAATAAAACATACAAAAAGATAATATAAAAGAATTATACTCCTAAACAAACTCTAATTATAATATAAACCAGGACTCTTATGATCCTTATCCAACTATAACTATCTCTACATTAATGTAATATCCTCTACAAAACGTAAAAGAGGCTAATACACAATTTAATCACTCTTCAATTACTGAGATTTTCACATTATCTTATTATTTAATTACTTTATTCTATTGTATTACTTAATCAAATTTATGGTCCTTTATATTATGAGAAAGAATTCTTCATAATTGCTATTAGATCTTGAAATACTTTATTATTATTAATCTTGGAGATCAAGAATTTAATCAAAATAATTTCAAGACAATAATTTTTTTTTAATATATATTTGGTAATTAAATATACATTTGTTGTTTGGAATGGTTTGAAAAAAAGGTATAATCACAAAAGGCTCACCATGAATGTAAAGCTTGCAAAACTATAAGTGATTATAATTCTATAGTATTCAAGTTATTATTTTACTATTATAATTATTATTATTTATTGACATATATTATCCATATGCTACTAATTTTGAGAATTGATTGATTTAGTTTTAAATATAATTAAGATACTATCATTATTATGGTTGGAGATCTAAAACTGTCAAATGATATTTATACTTCGAATATGCTCCTGAAATAGCAATATCGAGAGAAAAGATTTTAAGATTTTTTTATTTATTTCATTTCATTTTTATCATTGAGCACAATAAAGAGATTTTAATAAAGATCATGAGGCTGCCAATTGGATTTTACTTCATTCCCTGAAGTGAATGAAATAATATACATGTGTAGCGATGTCTACCTAACTAGATCTTATTTATTCTCTAAAGTGAATGCAATGATACATGATATTGAGATGAATAATGACAAAGATATACTTATTATTCAGAATATCAATAAGATCATAGTTAAAGTAATTATTTTAGCAATTATGGTGGCCACATTATTAAGAATAAATTTTACCACCAAAAGTGGTACAAATAATATGGCATATATGGATATGTACTTGTTGTATACCAAAATATTGAACGGCAAATTTGACTTTGGTAGTAGAAAAATATTTAAAGGCTCAAGAAGAGCAAATATTACTACCTAAAGGAATGAATTTTATGCATAATATAGTATTTCAATGATATTCATTAAAATGGATATCATATGAAGATAATCATTGAAATAAATATGGTTGTAAACTAGAAGTTACAAATTCAAATACTTTATTATTGAGCATGATCGATTGGACCATCCCGATTAATAATGATGTGAAAAGAAAAATTTAATGCTTATATGAATATTTATAGAAGAACCAAAAGTTTCTTCAACTCTGATAAGTTTTTCATGCTTAGTTTATTCTCAAAGTAAATTAATTATTAAGCATTCACTAAGTAGAGTTCAAAAGAACTGATTGCATTCTAGAAGTTATAAAGTGAAATTATTGATCAATTCATTCATCATCTGGATTATTTAGATATTTTATAGATACGTCCAAAAGATAGTTACATGATTATTATTAACTTGTAACCTAAGTTTGCAAAGGTTATTATCAATCTGCAACTTGAAGTCAGCATGATTATTTACACAAATAATTTGATTAAAAAATATAATTTTCAAACTGTGTTATTAAGCTAATTTATTTTGAGAATGATGATGAATTTACAAATAAGTCCTTTAATGATTATGACATATGTTAGTTGAAATAATTTAGGGCAACTCATTATTTCTTTTATTTATGTTCAAAATAATTTAATAAATTACAATTAATTGTAAGATAATTATTATATGAACTAAATTTCTTATTTTGTAGGGAGGTATGCTATTATATTTAGTAGCACTTACTCGCATCAGGCAAATAGGTTGTAAGTTCTCCCTATATAATTGACTTTTTGGGTTAGGAGCCAAACATTATCCATCAAGAAATTTTTGGATGTGCGTCATATGTTCTAATTGTTTCACCACAATGCATTAAGATGAGTCTTAAAAAGAGGTTGAAAATATATGTCAAGTATAAATTTCTATTTACGGTTGAATGTCTAGAACTTTTCACGAGACATTTATCAAAGGCCAAATTTGCTAATTATTATGGATTCCGACATTAAGGGAAGAAAATAATCACCTAGGAGAATCAATTAATTGAAAAGGAAATATTGTTATTATATATTGATCCTCATATAAGGTAATGTGCCTTTAAAATTTTTAAAATAATGCATTTGTAAAATATAGCAAATTGATTGCCAAATATATTTACTGATCCAAAATGAGATATTTAAATCTCAAATACTCACTACAAAGGCTCCTATTAAAATTAAACTCCCTGAAGGATAAATTGTCTGAGCTTATGAGTTTATGGCATGCCTGAAACGTGATAGACCAATTGCTTCCAAGGATAAAATTCTAAAAAAAAAAGAAAGTAAAGGAGCAAATATTCAAGATGGTTAATCTCTAGAAGAGCAAACTCTGCAAGAAGTTCTTTACATGAATAATAAGTTCATAGAAGGAACTCAGGTACTTGAAATTTTTGAAAATTATGAGATCTCAATAAATTATATCATATCTAGACAAAGGTTGAATCAATATAAAAAATAAATATCGATGATATTTTTGTACATAATATAGCACCCGAAATCATGAAAAATAATGAGAAAATTGAGTACTATCTATTGAGGAACAAAGACATGAATTGATTGGCCAAAGTAGAATGATGAATGTGACATTTAATTTACTTAAAAAGTAAAGTTTTGACACTATAGTTTGAGCATCAAGAGATGTCAAGCCAGTAAAATATAAATATGTATATGTGTGAAATTGAAATGGGGTCATGAGATATAAAACAAACTTGCACAAGTTTTTTCGCAAAGAACTGACATTGATTAAGAGGAAAAATATTCTTATGTGGTGGATACAATTATAATTTGATATTTAATTAGTCTAGTAATTTGTGTAAGTTCAAAATCCATCTAATGGATTAATGACTGTCTATTTATATAGCTAACTTGATATAGATATTTATATGAAAATCCTTGAAGGATTTGAGTTGTTTAAAGCATCAAAAATTAAATTCTCGAGAAATTTATTCAATTAAATTGTATAGAGCTATATATGGATTAATGGATAATAATATCCATGAAATATTAAAAAATCATTGAAGGAAGCAAATCGAGACTCCGAGAAATATATTCAAAATTTCTATATAGATTAAAAAAATCTTAATACATATGGTATAATCGCCTTAATGATATTTATGACTGAGAAAATGTTATATTATTTTATGATTATACTGTGTTTATAATATTCTTTTTGTTGAAAGACACATGCTATCATACTTTTGATTTTTACTTTATATATTATGAGTAGGGTAATCTCCTAATAAATAAATATTTGTTGAAAGAATATTATAATGATATTATTATATGTTCATGAATCTTTTTTTACATAAAAAGATTTGAATATGAATTTATCAATATTTGGTTCATGAACATTGTTCGAACTCCTAAAAAGCTTTCAAAGAACATAGCTTCCTTAAAAGAAGAGTTTGAGATGAAAAACATTAGAAATATAAAGTTTTATCTCAGCCTGAAGATCGAGCATTTTATAAATTATTTGGTCTATGAATACATGTATATGACTAAGTTATTAAAATGATTTTATATAGATACCAATAGTTGTGAGGTCACTTGATTTGAAAATGATCATTTTACAACTTTGACAAAATGACTATTTTTTTCAACTTTGAGAAAATCATGAAGAACTTATTGATTCTGAAGTACCATATCTTAGTATAATAAAGACACTCATATATCTTGCTAGTCATATGACTTTATATATGTATATTTATAAATTTATTTGCAAAATCCAATTCTTCTTGAATATAAAGAAATTGAATGGAGTTAAAAATATATTTTGAGATCTCCATATTATATGATAGATATGAGTTATATTATAACTAACATGTCAAAATTAGTTTTAATTGGCTATGAAAATACAGGTTACTTGTCTAATCCACATAATATTATATCATAAATAAGTCATTCATTCACATATGGAGATATAATTATTTCATGACATTTAAGAAATGAAGTATTATTACTATTTCTTTTAGCCATATAAAAATTTTAGCAACTCATGAAGAAAAATAAGGATGTATTTGTCAAAGTACGTGCAATCCACTTGTCCATAGAGAAATTTCTATAATATTATATGGAGATAATATTTTGTACACTCATCTTCCTTGAAGAAATGATATATTAAAGAAAATAAATATATTACAAAAATTCTTCTTTGCTCATGCTCTAATAAAAGAATTGTGATATTAAAGTTCAATCATATAAGCTACAATATTATTGATTTGTACATCAAAGCAATTTCTACTATAAATTTTGTACTACAAGTTTCTGCTACAAGTTTTGAATGATTGACACACAAAATTGGAATGCACTAACTCAAATATTTCAATATTTATCTTTATGAAGGAGAGTAAATACGCACCATACTCTTTTTCCTTTTAAACAAGATTTTTTCCATTGGATTTTTCTAGTAAGGGTTTTAGTGAGACAATATTTCAATGCATATTTAAAAGAAGAATAATGTACTCTTTTTCCTTCAATAAGATTTTTTTTCCCTACAAGTGTTTTTTTCTTAGTAAGATGTTTATGAGGCATATTCTTTGAAGAATGGATTCAAGAGGAAGTGTTATGAAATTAGTGAATGTCTATATGGGCTAGAAGTCTGTATTCCTAATTATTGTGAACTCTACCTTCCTGATTTGTGTAAGACTCTATTAGGGTTCCATTTATGTACCTATATATATGTGGCTTCTCATTAATAAGAATTTGACACTCTCATAGTCTCTCCTTATTTTTTCTATTCTCCCTTTATTTCACCCCCTATTTTCCTATTATTTTATAATAGATTAGTAGCTTTTGTTATCATAGTCAAAATAAAAAAAAAAAGAATTGAAAAATACTCCCTCCGTCCCATTCTTTTTTGCATGATTTGAAAAAACACACATATTAAGAATTTAGTCAATAAAAATTATTTTTATCTTTATTACCCTTAACTCATTAAGATATTAATAAAAAATTTTCATCTATGGAATAATTGTAAAGGTTATAATGGAAAAAATAATTATTTACAAATTTAAATTTAGAAACCTAAGAAACATTTTAGGATATAAAAAAAAAGAATAACAAGCACACCAAATGGGATGGAGGGAGTATTATCTTATTTTCATCATATTAATTTATTTATATTTTTGAATTAAATTTAATTTGTTTCAATCTGCATATATATATATATATATATATAAGTTGAAACAAAGAGAAATTTCAATACGTTCTCTCTTTTCAGCTTTATATTTTTCTTTTTTTACGAATTTTAAAATTTTATTTTATTTTTCTATCGTTTGATTGGATGCTGAATATATTTTTTAGGTTTAATAGCTATTCCATAGATTATTATGAATTTTAAAATTTTAAATTATTTCTATGTTATTTAACATTAATATTTAAGATAATTACATTTAGATAATTACGATTTTAATTTTTTTCTTTTGCTTAAATATATCTAGCTATGTATATATATGTATACCTTATTTAGGAAAAATTATAACTTTAGTATTCGAACTTTCAAATTTTTTCTATTTTGATATCTGAATGGATCATCTTAAAGTGCCATGGGACTCATTCATAGCCCGTTCTAGATCCACCTCATTATGAAACCTGAATAGGTACCTTTTAGCCTATAACTCTGATATCCCCACGCCTCCGAATGGATGCCAAAGGTTGGCAAAGGTATTCCACATCGAGTTGTAGGTAATGGAGTTTAGGGTTAGAAACATGCCAGCAAAGCAAAATTCATATTTGAGTGGTGTGACGTCAGGATTGACACTTACCGGAACCCCCACATCCTCCTCTACAGTGATAGAGAAGGCTTTCGAGATACTCTCCATTATGAGAAATACGTCAAAACCATGAAAACAATGAAACTAGGGTTGCGATGGTAATAGAAGACAAAAGAGAAAACGCTACGAGAGCGTACACGAGTCCACGATACCATCCTTATTAATTAGTATCTCAGAATAAACTTTATTTGCTTTTCTTTTATATTTTATTTTTTTCCTTTGAATGAAGAAGGATGTTTGACTTTATGACTTTTCGTGTGGATTTGTGTTGTATTTTGGAGAGCTTTATTTGGAATTAAAGTCATCCTATTGGGTATTCACGTTAAGATTAAATAACAATTATTATATTAAATTAATTATTAAAATTTTAGTTAATTTATATTTAAATTGATATCTAAATATATTTGTATGCATGTATTTTAATTGACCGATTATTACATGTATCAAGTTTGTTCATTTACATTATCATCTTAACAATAATATTGTTTACCTGTTTATAATTATTACCTATTTATTTAAAAAATTTTATGTTATTATAAATAATGTGATAGTTCTTTTTATTATAAATTATTTTAATATTTACTATTATTTATTTATTTTAAGTAAATTTTTTATTATTCTTCCTTGATAATTCATAATAATTTATCAAAAATAATCATTACAATAGTTATTGAAATAATATTTAAATATCTACGCACGAAGTGCGGTTTCTAGGCATGACCACAGTTCAGTTTTCAAATCGAAACCGAATCAAAATTGAACCGATCAAAACTAGAACCGAACCGTGGTCAACGGTTCAAGATTTCAAACTATAATCAAAATCGACGGTTTAAGGTTTGATTATAGTTCCCTATATTAAAAATTAAGCCAGCGATTTTGGTTTGAACCAGCCATTTTGGTTTGAACCAACAGTTCCAGTTTGAAACCAAAACAAAAGAAAAGAAAATATCACACTTCACATATGATTTTTAATTATTAAATCGATTTTATTTTTTATAATTAAATGTAATAACTTTATGATTATCTTAAAAATTATTAATATAAATATAACTTATAATTATAAGTTGAAAAAGAGAAAAAAAATTATTCCTGATTTTAATATTTTTAATTCAAATCTTATACAATATAGACACAGATGCATTATCAATGCGAACATATGGTAACAATAATTATTAATATGAATGAATTATTTCATTTTTTTCTTAAATAGATGTAAGCGAATTATGTGTGTGATTCCTCTGTATTCTAATTAAGAGGACATGTAGTCAATAAAATTTGAAAAGTATATATAAATTGAGTACAAGTATATTTTTCGACATATCTCTCAATTTAAATTTATAAAAATTAAATACTATTAAGGAATTTTAAATTTATATTTTGTGTAGTTATAATTTTTTAATAAATTTTAAAACTATTAATTTACTCTTTTAGGCTTTATTTAATTTAATATTATTATTTGTTATTAATTTTCTTATTTAACTAAAAAAACTAAAAAGATTAAAAAAATAATCTAAATTCTATTTCAAATCGAAATCAAACCGGAACCGGCGGTTTTAAAATTATCTTTAAAATCATTTAAAAGCGGTTTGATTTCAGTTTCACCTTTTTTAAGACTGAAATCAGCGGTTTTAGAACCGAAACCGGCAGTTATGGATCTTTGTTATGTCTAGCGGTCTGTCGACTAATTATTTATAAGTGTTAATCTGCATAACGTGCGGACATATGACTAGTTTTTACCATAATCTAAGTATCCTACAAATAAATCTTATTGGACAGAAAAATTCATTTTTTCTTAATAAATTAAATAAAAGAAAACAAATATCAAAGGAAGATTCAGAACCTCAGAATATAAAAAGCTTTTAAATGCAAAGATCATCTTTGATTATTTTGAGAATGTTTTTTTCTACTGCACTTGTTATTCTTATGTTGGATATACAGAAAAGAAAACACAAACAAACACAACCTTAAGTTCTCTTACAGATACATTTTCTTTTAGAATATATATATACATAATCCTGTCCTTTATTGTCCCATTCATTTTCTATCATTTTCTGATAAACTCTGCCACACATTACAAGCATCAAATCTGAGAATGAATCCAACTAAATCAGTCCTACAATATACCCCCAAAATCTTTCACTTCGTATCCTCTCTAAAATCAGAATATATATATATATATAAAGCTTAATACTTTACCAATGAAATCCCAGTACACAGAAAAATGCACAGAATTCAAATCTCTAATATTCAGTTCTTGGAAACTCACATAAATTTCTGCTTTTACAGATTCAAGAATCACATTAATTACGTACACATATTTCTCCTTTCTTTCTTCTTCATCTTTAGTGCTCCAAAAGAAAGAATATTCTTTGTTTTCCCTATGCATTCTCTCCTTGCAAGCAATTGATAGATTCACATGCATGGAGACATAATTCTAAACCCTAAACTAACCCACAAATACATCTCCCTCTTTTCTTGTTTTACACTAATACAAGAAAAGAAAAAAAATATATAAAACCCCATAATTAATTGAGACTACGAACAAGGAATTGCTCTTTTCTTCAGTTAGGTGAGATACAGCGGTTACATATTTTTAACTCCTGACCTCTTATACTACGAGACAGACAATGAAACGACAAATTTTTAATCAAATAAAAAGGGAGAAAAGGAAACTACAAAAATTATAGGGATTGAGTCATTAGTTTATGGTCTAATACCCTTCGCCTTTTAGATCGATCACTAGCATTCGATCTTTCGAGTAAAGATTTGAGTGCGGTTTGCAAGAAATGTACTGATTCAATGCTATGATCTTTCTCAGCTGCAACTATAAGTACATTCCTAATTCTTCCTCCAAGGGTTACCATTTCAGCGCTCAATGTCTTCAAATGGAGAGATTTTAGTATCTCAATTAGATCAGGCAAAAGATCAGACCGATCTTCACAGCATAAAGATGCTTTGAAGATTAACTGTCCGTCGCCTGAATATTCACCAGAAAGTACAGTTATCTCATCGGTTTCCGATGGGAAGGTTTCCAGTCCTGGAATTTGTGATGTCTGTTGCTTTAGTTCTCTAACTCTTTGAACAACCTTTGCTAGAAGTGAAGCTTTGTCTGTCTGTAAAAATTGAAACAGAAAGAAACCCTAAGAATGCAAAAAGCTTTGCTACTTTAATTCCCAAACAGAATACACTAACGCTAGAAATAATTTAGAGACAAGAATAAAACAAAATTAAAAAAAAAAAAGAAAGAAAAAAAAACACTTTCTTGCTTTTGCTTTTGCAGGTAAGGTCTGTACTTACAGTTTGAACATTCAAAAAGCTTCAAAAGGCTGATATATATAGATCCAAGATTGCAGAATCTGAATTTTAATTATCGTAGTAATGGATAACTTAGCATAAATCCTTGTGTTTGGTTGCGAGGAAAATGAGGGAAAGCGAAGAGAAAAGAAAAAAAAAGATCAAGAAAAAATTCATATAAAAACACCGTTTAATTCACTAATAATGATTGTGTTGGGCAAATGTCAAGTCATTCAGCAGTTAGCAGAGAGGTTTCGGCTTTGTCGGTCAAAAAGTCCAAAAAATCAAAGTTTTAACTTTCTTCTTTCTCCCACAGTTTCTCAGATACCAAACAGCGAAAAAACATTAATGATTAATGCAAGAAAAAAAAATCACATTGATCAAAGCCTTCACAATTTCCACATTTTTAAATCTTCAGACAAAATTAACAAAAATTTCAAAATCTCTGCCATTAAAACACCTCTAAAGCTTGAAGATCCTTTTCGAAGAAAAAATTGCTAATTAATATTATAATTAACTTCTATACAATTAATTACCTTAGAATTGCAAGGAAGAAGACTCCTAAGCTTATCAAGGTGAGAGTTAATTCTCTCTCTTCTTCTCTTCTCAGCTTCCTTGTGATTCTTCAAAGCAGCAAGAGCTCTATCTTGTGGTGTCATATCCGTAATTACAGATCTTTCTTTGGGGCAGTCATGGTGAGAGGAAGAGGATGAACTGCATAAGCTTTGCATAGCTGGGAACCCGTACGGTCCGACGTTGAAGATTCCGTTCTCGGCAAGAAACCGGTACAGGTGTGAATTTTCCGGCGAGTTGCCGGGCTGCATGGTTTGTATTGTGTGGGAATGGTCTGTGGAAGAAATGAAATGAAATGCAAGAAAAGAAAAGGAAACGAAATGATCTATATAATTTCTTTTTGGTATTGAAAAAAGGCCAAGTGGAGAGGTTCGGCTTTCGGTGGTTTTGGGTTTTGTCCACAATAGAGGGTATGCATTTATAGTCGTTTGATTTGACTTGCTATGTCGTTTTTGGATAAGGTAAGAGTGGGGATCCCTTTTCTTTTTCATTCGGATATTGCTAGGGTAGAAATTTCAGTACAATTTATAACGGGTTCTTCTTTTCTTTTTTTTATATATCAACAATTGATAGTGGGTTTTAAATTATGGTAACATAGTTTTACATTGAATTTGAGTCATTATGTATCATAACATTTCTATTTTTATTCTCTTATAATATTTTTATTTTTAGAATTTAGTTATATAGTCCGTTTATTTATTAACTATAGTATATAATTTTAAGTGCTTGTTTATAATGATAAGATGTGAAATACATCAATCTTTAGTCTAAGATCCAAGTTTTATGAAATCTATAAATTTAATAATTATTGTTTAATTGAAAATAAAATTTATGGATTTGAAGCATATTTTAAAATAAAATTTAGTGGTTTAAAATTTATCATTAATAAAAAAATATTGAATTGACAAAATTTAAGTTCTGAAACGAGATTTTTCCATTTTTTAAAAAAAGAAAAATACATAAATTCATGTCTCAATTTTACAATTTTGACCCTGTGGTGCTCTAATTTTTATAAATGACCTATTATGTATTTGAATTTATAAATTTTAGTAGTATTACACACTTCTCCGTATTAATAGCAATAGTTTTTAAGATTTTTAGCTTTTATATATAAAAATATTGATTTGATGTGGTTAATATATTTTTAAAACAATAATTTTTTATATTTTTTAACTATTTAAAAAGTATTTAATTGATATAATTTTATAAGTTGAAGCGTTAAAAAAATGATTCTACAAGTTGGGGTATTTGAAAAGTGTAATTTTATAAATTGAATAACATAATTCACCATCAATATAATTCACATAATATATTCTTAATTTCAGAATAATTGCTACTTATCACCGATAATTTTCTTATACTTAATTTATTTTCAGTCTTCAAATACTCTTCAATTATTTAATTTATTTACCTTATTTGGTTCTTATTCCTTAATAACCACAAAGATATATTTCTATTTTTAATTATTTACACCTCAATTCGAAATCTTTTAATTTAACTCAATTATACCATTAATTCCTCCATTTATAATATATAACATAACTTATCTCAATATCACACTTTGTCTCCCAAAACAATTATCATCAAATTTCCTCAATAAAATTTATTTTGCAATGATTTAATTGTACTTAATTTATTAAGGCTTTTTAACTAAATTGATCTGAATCAATAATTAATTGTCTCTAATCAAAATTTAACTTAATTCCACCAAATAATTCATTAGCAGTTTATTCTAATTACTCAACCATATCCTCAATTCACATTAAAATAATTTATTCTGATTAATTAAAATCCCTTAAATATCACCAACAAATCCAATAATTAGTTCCTAAACAAAAATCATTTTAGGCTTATCAAATCACTCTCCAACAATTATTTTAATTTATTCAATAAAATAATCAATTCGACACTTAATATATTCTTTTTAATTAAAATCCTCCAATAATAATTATTTAAATTTCTACAATAAATTTATTTATTATAACCACCATTCATCCTTCATAATTTAGGTCCTCTAAAACTAAAATCTTCAACAAATTAAACATTTATGTAATTTATCGATACCCAAAAATAATTAAACTAATTTTCAGAATCACAAACACTAACAAATAATTAATTAAATTCTTCATAAAACCAAAAATAATTTATACCCCAACCACACTGTCAGTTACAATTTTTTTTAGCTGGAAATAGTGTCAGTGCTCATCAAGAAGACGATCGGAGGTGGCTGTCACTAAAACCGACCAAAGCAGAGGGAATCGCGGCTCGCCTGAGTTACTGAGTTCGCTGGCGTCGCGCCAGGAGAGAGAGAGAGAGCGGCTCAGAGACGTGATTGGGAACAGAGATCGTGGCTCGCCTCAACCCAATTCACTGGAGTGACGCCTGGGTGATGGTGGACAACGACTGAGGCTCATGGAGGCGTAGATCGCAGCAGAGGGGCGCGGAGGAAGCTGCGTTCTTGAAGATGGATCAAGGGGGAGGTGCGCTAGCTGGGTTTACTGCGACTGAAAGCGAGGAGGAGAGAGAGCGACCGACGGCGTGTAGGAGCAAGGACCGTCGATGCAGAGAAAGAGAGAGTCAGTGAGAGTGAGAGAGATAGAGAGAAGGAAGAGGAAGAGGAAGAGACAATGAGAGGGAGAGTGCTGGAACCAACGCAAAGAGAAAAAGAAAAACAAGAGAAAGAAAGGGAATCCAACGTACCATTCTGGTTCGATTCCAACCGATTTGGTCCAACTCACTTATTTCAATCGATTTTTATCCGGTTTATCAGATTTTCAACTGGTTTATGGACAAATCAAAATGGTTTTCGGTTCCAAATAAACTATGGGAAGATATTTTGTAGTATAATATTATTGGTTAATAATTTATATTTAAATTTAAATGCAAAAATTTTAAAATTAAAATTTTAGGGTGTTTCAGTTGCAGTCTTAAAATCAATCTTTTTTTAATTTCCTTTTAATTATCAATCAGTGTCTATATCACTAATTGAATATCTGATATTTCTATTTTAAAAATTCAATTATATAGTCACTTGATTTTATTTTTATTATATTACTTGTTCAATTGGTCTATGTTCTAAATTGAACCAAATCCAAATAATATTTTCCTTCAATTTTTTATTAACTAACTTTAGAAAATTAGCACATTATTGAATAAAAATTAGAAATTTAGAAAACTGAAATAAATAGTACAAAAAATGATAATTTTGCTTATTTCAGTTTATCATAGATCAAAATTAAACCGAATCTTAATAACCAAAAATTCTAAATTAACTAAACAAATTGAACTAAAGGTCAAATTAAATCAGTTGGGTTTTTCGGTTTGCTCTTTTGTAAAAACCATTTTATGTAAATCTCTAATGTCATTGTTGGCCGACAACCGTGCCATAAACGGATCGTTCATTTATGATATGAATATAACGGTGTCATGTCATAAGTTGAACGCGAGTTAAACGAATGACTCATTTATTTTAGATAAAAAGATAATTTTATTGTCAAATATAAATAGTCAACTAAAATCCTATCTAAAATTTATTGTTGTATTAATTTTTTTGTTATTTTAGTTGTGAATCTTGGAGAATCTATATATTTTATTTATGAAAATGTATTTTTAAATATGATTTGAGTTAAATAGGTTAAAATAATAGGTTAAATGGATCAACACAATTTACTTAACCTATTTATGATATTAGGTTAGTTACCAGTGACGGAGCTAGAAATATTTTTCAGTGGAGTCATTAATTTATTTTGTTTTTTAATGGGCCAATTTACATTAAAAATTCTAAAATTTTCTTTTAATATATATTTTTAAATTTTTTTTATCAATTTAATCCTATTAAATAAATATTTTTTAAAAAATTGAGTGGGGTTAATTCACCTCACAATGCATACCATGTCTCTGTTTCTGTAGGTTACAAAGATCGTATATGGTCAATATGACCCATTTAATCTACTTATGATATTAGACGAGTTACACGTATTGTGCTCGTGTCACCTGTGTAATTTTCGTGTCATGTCCGTGTTAAAAAATTTGATAAAATTATTAAACAAATTGCGTTTATGTTGACTCTAATCATGTTAAGTGTTAGGCAAATCCGTGACAAAATCCGATAATCCATTTTGACACCCTACCTTTCATTGGAAAATTATATTTTTTTATCGTTAAATACCCGGTAATATTTGACTATTTGGTCATTTGGATTTGGATTTGGATTTGATATGTTCCTAATATTTAGTACCTCATGTTTATTATTTAATTACTATTTGGTTCCTCACTTAATACGAAAAATAAGGGAAGGACTAAGTAGTTTAAATGAGATCGAATTTCAAAGACTTTGTGGTAATTTTTTCAAACAGTAGCGATGAAATGGTAATTTTAATCAAACATAACGGACTTCATTGTAATTGTCTCTTAAAAAAAGAAGAAAACCGAAAATAGGATGGACAAAATATAATTGAGTCCCTAAATTATGTTCAAATTAACATTTAAGTTCATTTACATTGAATAAATAATTATGATCTCTTTAACTTATGCTTCCTTCTGGAGATAGGAGCGGGGTGGGTATCCATAAATTTTAAGCTACCTATATCCGTATCCGTTTAAAATTTTATTATTCATATCCGTTTCAAACCTGTTTAAATATCCATTTAAGTATTGAATCATTTAAATTTTTACTATCCGTCCAAACCCATTTAAAGTATCTTATACAAATAGGATACCCACAAATCTTGAACTATCTGAATTCGAACTCATTTAAAATTTTTTTACTAATAATGAATAGAATACTCGCAAATATCCACTAGCAAATCCGTTTAATATAACGAGTATCTAAAAACTATCCTACTTGTATTTGTCACGAATAGTAATTTTATTATTCATATCCATTGTAAATCCATTTCACTGTTAGGTCTTTCCGTAAAAAAAGTGAGTTTTTATAGTTAATTAGACACTTTTTGCACAGAACATACTCATTTTTTGGAAAAAAAAGAGATTAATTTTTATATGAAAGGATTCGACAATAAAATAAACCATATGTTAGGAATGTTATAATTGTTTCTTAAATTTAGAAGAATTTAAGTTAATTTGGATATGATTTATGGATTCAATTATATTCTACCCAAATAAAATTTTGCTACGAAATTGCATTTTCAGCCGCTTGAATAATATGAATTCCTCTTACCTCTATACCTCTCAGTCACCCATTCGTTGTCCATCTTTCTTACCTCTGTACCTCTCACTCACCCACTCGTTGTCGATCTCGCTTTATTACATGTCAATATTTAGAAGTAGGGTGGCCAAAATTCGAATTTTGAAACTATCGATTTGAAACCGAAACCCGCCAGAGCTGGAATCAGAACTAGGAGGTTACGGTGCGGTGCCGTTTTGGTTTTATGTTTTTTGGTATCATGAGCCGACAGTTATAAGAATGGGCCACACTAGATATTTTAACAATGGGTTAGAATCAACGGTTCCAACTGGTTCTAACACAATTTTTTTTTCAAAATTTTTTATTAAATCTCCAAAACGTTTATATAACAGCTAATTTTAGTGTATTTATGAAAGTTAAATTTTTGGATTTACTATAAATACCGTATTATTTTCATTTTTCTCATACCAAATTATTTCTCTCTACTACTTTTCAATATCTCTAAGCTCTCTAATTTATAAATACTGTCAAATAATTTCTCCAATATCTAATTAAATTCAAGCCTTGTTTTTTAATTTCTTTTAAAGTTTTTGTTTAAAAATTATTCATAAATATATAAATTTTAAATTTTGAACAAAAATAGTTCAATAATTTTTTACTTTAAAATATGCGAACCCTTGAAAAATTGGTGAGAAAACCGTTCGGATCCGTCGGTTTTAGAATTGTTAAAGAACCAGAACTAGAACCGTAACTTGTTGGTTCAAACTATAACTGGACTCATTAATTTTCGGTTCGGTTCGGTTTTGATTCCAAATTTTTGAAATTGAAATTGTCGGTTTTGAAATAAAATTGGCATTTTTAGAACTGTCGCCGCCCTATCTAGAAGTGAATGCATAGGAACATCATAAGTCTATCACTGAAGTTGATGCTAAATTTTTGAAGGAACTCTTACAACTGCACTGGAGTTTTGGTATTCACTATTCAGGAGTTTATTGGAAGCTGCACTGAAAATCCCAGACCTTGGAACCTAAGCTTTGGAAGCTCTACTAAGCAATTTTCGACTCAATCGATAATTGTAAATTGCTTCCTTAATCATTGTTGTTTGAGAAATTTACCTAAAGAAAGGATTTTTTTTCCCTTTTGCAAATTACCGCAGAAGAGGCAGTAAATAGACCTTCAGACTTGGCATGGTTTATTTTGATCTTCCATTCCTTTTATTTCTTCTCTATTTGATGGTGCTGTATGGTTTTTTTCGTTTCCCTTGGACTCATAAATTCCTTTTGTAAGTTGCATACTCGTTTTTAATTTTAAATCTAATTAATATTCTCTTTGGCTGATGATTTAAAAAAAAAGAAACTATTGTAAAAGACGTTAACATGGTAATAAGAACTTGTTCCTTGTACACATTAAATCTAATAAAGAACTTCTCACACGAAATTAATAGAAACACGTTGAATTGATGAAATTTAAGTGATAAAATTAAATATTTCATAGATTCATTAGCTTTTTATTTGGATCAACAAAACTACGTCGTAATTTATATTATTAATAATTTCTGCCGAGCTAGGTGACAATAGATATGGCATCTGTCAGTCACGGTTGCATAACAATTATTACTTAAATGAATATAAATAAATTATATTACAGTGTCAATTCCATTATTTAAAAAGAAACTGAATATATAAATCATTTTTGAACTTTGTCGCTTTAACGTTGTGACACCCTCAACTTTTAATAGAATGATTTATTTTAAAACTAACTTAATATGGTATGATCTATTAGAGTTGAATTAAAGGTTTATTATAATTTATAAATTAGGAGTTGAATATGAATTATTATTTTGGTGGTTGAATAATGGAATTGATTGATTGCCCAAATGGATGGGCTATGTAAAGAGTGCTTGATGAATAATATATTAGGTTACTATATTAAAATAAATGGAAAGTTATATTTTTGAAATGCAAATCAGAATCCAAAGTTGAATTGGATTATTCTATTATGATTATGAGGAATAATAAATTGTGCATATCATTATTTGCATACATACGTTTCACACATATATCATACACTTTATATAATTTATATATAATCAGTATCAGTGATTATAATTATAGCTTAAATCATAACTTTGTTATTATTATATTATCATTGTTATCCATATTATAAACATATTACTACTATTGTACAGTGATATATAATTATAGCTTTGATACATTCATATACTACATATAATTTATTATATTGATTGATTTGTTGAATTAATTATGATGTGATAATAATGTGTCTTGTATCTTAATGGAAATTGGGACAACGTGAGTTATTATAAGATTATTAGCCAAATATAGAGGATCGACGCTCTTATATATATATATATATATATATATATATATATATATATATATATATATATATATATATATATAAAAGTAGGCCAAAGGTCGTAGGTGGATTTGTCATGCCACTAATCAATTTCCACTGTGATTATTTGAAGGTGCTGATATTATGACACGTGCTTATCAAATGTGTGTCCATTTCATATATTGTGGAAGCATTCTAGTTGACTGTGTAGTTTATGCATAATTTATTATTATTTACTGAGTTTGCGAATTTCATCCCTTCCTTTATAAACTTTTTTTAAAAGTAGAAATTGTTGATTATAAAGACTTTGCTTCTTTCTCTGTAGAGATTCAGTATTTGCTTCCAGCTTTTAGAAATGTTAATATATGTATTGTATGATGTGTTGAATATTCCGCATATATTTATTTGGTTTTGCAATTTAGATGGTTAGATTTACACTCTAACTTACAAAAGTTATAGTGTATTGATAAATAATATTGTGGAGTATTTTTTTATATATAATTTGGAGAATTTATGACAGGAACAATTTGTTCATATTATGATCAATGAGTTTGATATAAAAATATATTTTTAATAAATGTCCAATGGGTTGAACTATGAGTCAAATATTGAAGTTGGGTCAAGATTATTAATTGATTGATTTTTTTATTAATGTCATAATATGAGTTTACTCTTTTCAAAATCAAATGATAATATGGACAAATTTTTCATAATTTAGACTTAATATGAATATCGAAACCTTAAACTTACTTAAATTTTAGTGCTAATTTGGTCTACTGTTTGGGTCGTTAGAATAACTCAAGACAATTGCTACTTTAAGAATTGGAAAATTCTCTACCGATGCAACAGTCTTTTTATGCAATGTGTAAATAGTAATTTAATATTACAGGTAATCATGATAGATTATTCAAATAATATATAATTTTTATTTTATTTTATTATATTTCTTTTATTTGAATTTTGGATGTTTCTTTGGAACTACAGAATTTTAAACCTCTGTACTGGATGTCAGTTTTGACCTTCACCGGGGCTAGTGCCACGGGCTTTTTTAGTCGTGGGCCTCAAGCCCTGATCCTCCTTCCACAGAAAAATGGATTGGCAGTTCTGAGTTGGACAGGAAGCTCTTTAATTTCAAAACCTCTCTCTCTCTCTCTCTCTCTTTCTATGTATAGAAAGTTTAACAGAAAAGTTATTTAGAGATGCTGGAAAGCAAGTCATCTTTCTTTAAAACATCAAAATGCAATAATTAGTTCCATTAATTCTAAGCCATAGTTGATTTATTTTTCCCTTTATTGTATATTTTTGCCGAAATTTCTATTTAAATTGGTTCCCAAAAAATCCGTCCCTATACGTGTTTTTCTCAAAATTGAAAATCTAATTTATTAGCTAACAACTTAAATGATAGATACTCAAAGCTTATTACAACTCATGGTGAAGTATGATGTGCTATGACGATTATAAGAAACTAGGCAAAGCCCCGTGCGTAGCGCAGATTGCTCTATTTATTATATATTATCTTTCATTTTTAAAATACTTTTATTTATAACCCTATACTAAATGAATAATAAAAATACTTAATTGAAAGTATTTTAGACAAAAATAAATTTAAACTAAGCTTATTTAAATTTATAAATTTTTATTTATACATTACAATTATTTTACAAAAGCAAAAGGATAAATATTAATTAGTATTCAAATTTAAAAAACTCAATATATTTTATCCAATTATAATTTGTTACCGATGCAAATGTAACATTTCAAATTAATTTATAAAATTCTATGAATATTATATGAGCTGATAAATGTAAGTTTTATTACGGGATCTTATAAAAAAAGAAAAAAATTCAAAATTAAAATATAGATATAAATAAATATTATAAATGAATATTAATTTTAAAATATAAAATTTAAATTTAAATGATAAATATCATTTTAAATATAAATATTAAATTTATTTTTAATTTATTGGATGTTATCTTATAAACTCTCTTTATTATATTAAATGTATTTATCAAATTTAATGATTTTTTCCCTTTAATTAAGTTAATTGTGTAAATATTACTTACTTGAATGGTAAAATATTTCTTTAATCTCCTATCCTAGGAAACAAAATAAATAATAATAATAATAATAATAATAATAATAATAATAATAATAATAACACAACAAATTGAAAAAATAATTACAACAAATATTCAATATTATATAATTGATTGTATAAAGATCAAAAATAAAAAAATTATTATTTCTAAAAAAATAACTTGTAAGTTGTGAAAATAATGAGTTTTGATTAATATCAGTCCTATTTATCTCTACTCTTTCTCTGCTATTTTGCCTCTGTTTTAACTTTTTCCTGTACAAAAAGAGAAAGAAAGAAAAATAAAACCAAAGAATTGACATTACATCAACATTTCATTATCTCAAGTGAAGGAGAAGAAACGGAATTAAGGTTGCTATTATTGTCATTTTGCAATTAAAAATATGAATAAGAATAATAAGAATAAGAATATATAAAAATAAAAAAATAAAGATTTGAGAGCACAATCAAAATTAAAAAAATTGAAAGCAAATGAATCCAACAAACAAAAAGTAAAGAAGGAAAAATATTGTGAAGAAAATCATTAAAATGGAGAGGTATATATAGATATATGTACATAGATATAGATAAGAAAAAAATTTAAAAGTTTTAAATTTAACGATTCAAAATATTTAAAAGTTTCAATTATTCAAACTTTTAGATTATATATATATAAAATTAATTTAGATATAGATAAAAAAAATTAAAAAGTTTCGAAATTTCAAATTCAATGATAAAAAAGTTTTAAAGTTTAGTTATTTAAATTTTTAGATTTTATATATACATATATAAAATAAATGCTAAAAAAGTATGAAAAATATAGAAAATTTCTAAAAAAAGAAAAAAGGAAATGCTCAAAGGAGAATATGCCAAGTCAGCTTTTTTAAAATCTTTTTGTTTCAGGATTATATATATATATATAGATGGTTACACGATAAATAATTCACCAATCTACTAATTTAAAAAATTAGAAAGTAAGTGTGTGAAAAATATAAAAGTACGCTAAAAGTTTAAACTACATGGGAAAGTAAGACTGTACATATATATATACTCAAAGATTGTTGTAATTAACCTCAAGTTAAATTTTTTTATGCATCCACTCTAAAATGAAAAGAAGTTGAGAGTTTATATATCCCATGATACAATTAGGGTTAAGGTGGAAATAAAAAACAATCTAATGTGGACTCCAAATTAACCTTGGTTAACTTTAACGACTATCGATAGAATGAAGTGTTAAAATAGGTTCGCGTGTTGGGTTTGCCACAAATCAGTTTAATATGCAATACGATTAGAGTCAATATGAACACAACATGCATAATCTATTTAATTAAATGGATTGTGTACGGGTAAAAAAAATCAGACATATGTATGTAGGTCCTAATAGGCAAATATCCAAGAGGGAGGATGAATTGGTATTTTAAAAAAAATTCTTTTTGAGAATATTATAATCACAGCAGAAGTAACTATTAGAGCAAACAACTGAACCAGTACAAAATATAGCTTACTGAAATCGATTTGCAGAGATACTGCAAGACAGTATCTGATTTAAGCAATCTCAGAAATTAAAGATTTATAGTGCAGTACCAATAACAGAGTTGATTCATTGAGCATAAATAGATAAACAAGTGAATGTGTGAGAATATGTGGTAATCAAGAAATGAAAGAGGAGAAAACAACACAATCAATTTTATAGTGGTTCGACACTTCTCTCGCCGACATCCACTCCTCAAGAATCCATATTGAGTTCCTCCACTATCAAACTCTTTTCAAGTGCAAGAGTAAAGCCTATTACAATGATATAGTTTAACACTTAGAACTAATCATTTTCCATAAGCTTTTCAAAGAACTTATAAACTTATCATTTCTAGTTTTTGGCAAAAAATTAGATAAAACTTAACCCTACTAGTTTTTATTTAAGAGCTACAAAACTTACAAGGCTTTGTTTTTATGCAAAAAGAGAGGTGCTTGATTACCCAAACTACATAAGCTTTACACAAGTTTTGTTCTCATAATATTTTTCATTTATGTTTTTCCTTTACTCTATTCTAGATTAACACAAACCTATAATAGAAAGAGGGTTATGCCCATTTAAGCTTAGGAAAGAGATTTTAAAATTTTTTTAAATCAAAATCTCTCTCAAAAATACTGTTCATCTTCTTCTCTTAGAAGTGAGGCATTTAAAATGTAAAGAAGAAGAAGAAGAAGAAGAAGAGATGGGAGCTTGAGATTAGAGTTTTGAAATTTAAAACAATAAACACAAATCTTCTTTTATGCGCAACTAAGAATTCTACTAGCCATTTTATATCAAAGAAAATTTTCTTCCCGTTAGAGATATAAAGTTAATGTTAGAGAAAGAAAGAAGAAGAAGAAATGTGGCAGTAACACTGCAGCAAGAAAGAGGGAAGAATTGGATTTTTGTATTTTTCTAGAAAGTGGTCTTAAGTGATTTTAAGATCCACTTTTATCCACAAAATCTTTTTACCACAAGAAATGTATTTTTAATTTTTGAAAGATAAAATTTGAAATACATTTTCCCTCTTATTAAATCAAGAAATATTATTTAAAAAATCTTCTTAAGTGGATATTTGAACAAGGCTAAAAAAATAATTTTGATTTAGCTAGAATAGACATAATTTATCTTTCTATTTTAACAAAATGAACTAAACCTAATTAATTTGGCTAACTAACAAATTATATTATCTTCACTTCTTCAAGTAGCCTTGGTGACCTTCATTTAGATAAGTTTTAGTCTTCAATTTAATAAGATCACTTGAATTAATTTCTACAAAAGATCTTAGAAGCATACTATTGATAATTTATTTCGATTTATTATTTTTGTTTATCATAAAAAATTTGAGGTTGTAAAAACCCTTGAGTCAACAGTGTAAAACGTACATATAACCATATAAGCCACTTAATATATATATCATTTTACCCTTAATTAAATGGGTTAGACGGGTTATGCAAATCAATCTGTGACACGACACGTTTAAACTCGTGTCTATACGTGTCACTTTTTTATGAAACAAACCTCATTTAGGCTCAACCATGACCCCTTTAATTTTCATGTTAAACAAATGGCATTCCAATGTTGTACCCATTTTGACACCCTTAGATAAAACAATTATGATTAGAACGAAGAAATTTTGAAGATCTGGATCTCAATTGAACTTGTCTCTCTTCCTTCTCTTTAATTCTTCATACATTTTCTTATAATTTTAATTTGATATTTGTGTTAACTGCAAATCCTCCACCCAAAAAAATTTAGTACCGTTTGCCGAGGTGACAATGGTAGCAAGATGGATAACAAAGAGGAGTCACTACAGTAATGGTGGTATAATTACTAGAAACAATAGATAGATAAAAAAATATAAAGTTTTTTTAGAAGAAATCAAAGAAATTTCATTAATTGAAAACTGTATACATATATGAGATACAGATCAATATGTTTTTATATTTTTGTATAGAAAATCTAATAATATACCACTTATACAAAGAAAAAAAAAATACAATCTTGATTTGAAGTATCTGATCAAGTTGACAAAGCATAATATTTATGTCATAAGCGATCACTTGCTCGCCTTGGTGGCTATTCATGGCCATTATTCAACTCCATGATCTTTCTATATGTCCGATCTAATTACCTTCAAATTTTTCCTTCTATTGGAGAGGAGTTCTACACTTCTTTCTGCATAATTATCCAAATAATAAAAAATGCTAGATAAAATCTCCATAATGGTGATAATAATAACTCATAACTTGATCTAAGAACAAAATCTCAAGATATGGGTAACAATAAATCTCAATATTTGGGCGACAATAATTCAAATTTGTAAACAGATCTGAAGACTATTTGCAAAAAAAATTGATAGGTTATATTTTTATAGTATTTTTAGCTTAGTTTTATTAAGAATTTTAGTATTTTTAATTACTTTGATTATTTTTTCACTTAGATTTATTTATATTTTTAAGTAAGTTCCTGTGATTCTTGATAAACTTGATTTGAAGGGTTTTTAGCAGGAAAATAGCCAAAAATCGCATCAAAGAAGGTTGGGGCTGAAATTGGAAGTCTAAAGCTTGACATGATCAAGTCAGGGAAGTACACAGGTAGGCCATGCAGTGCCACGGCCGTGGCACCTACTGAAAAATCAACCGAGCAAAATTTAGTTGTTCAGCCTGTGTAAATCTGTGACATGGGTGTGGCCTATGCATGGATTGCATGAAAATATTAAAAGGGCTCATCTTAAGCATTGCTTAAGCCCAACCTGATGAAAGAAGACTCCTAAACAAAAAAGAATCCAATTCAAATCAGTTTCCTACTCGGATTTGGAGGCACCCTATGAAGTTTATATAAAGAGAGATCATATCAGCAATTAGGACATCGATTGATCATTGAATCTAAGATCTCAAAATTGGATTCTATTCTTTTCTTGGTTTTTCTCTCTTTGTAAGAATTCAAGCAATCAAGTTGTGTAAAGAATCAAGGGAGTTGTCTATGCTATTGTTTGATTAGTTTTTATCTCTAAACTCTTAATCTTGTTTTATTTCCATTAATTCTTATTATTCATAGAATTATTTTCAGATTTTATTTAGTTTTCTTTAATTATTATGTTGAACTAAATTCTCATACTAGGGATTTGATGTAGCTTAACTTCTACCTCAATTTATGACATTAAATTTATTTTTCTTTGTTCAAGTTATAATTTATTATTGAACTTAATGCTTTCAGGTAGATTTTTTCCCTTGGATTGATTGATTTCATTAATCACTATCGGAAGAAGGATTTTTGGATAAGAAAAGGATAATAAATTACATGGGAATAATAACTTGATGAGAAAGCTATATGGTTTGACTCATGGGGATTTTCATAATTTAATGACCTTAGGTTATGAATTCTTAAACAAACCATAAAACTTAATTATTTAATTCATGTTTGATTGTGCTATTGGGAGATAGACAATTAATGGGATTAAAATAGTTAACAATACATTGGGAGAGCTTGTTAGTGACTCTAGGGTTGTTTTTCCTACTTGAACAATTAAAATTGATTAACAAACTAATAAAATAAATTGAATAGAGTTAAGTAAAATCAATATCCCTAGTAGCTTTTAAACCTTCAATTATTTTTATTTGAATTCTTTTATACTATTTTAGTTTATTTTACTTTACTTTTACAAATATACTCTTTATTATTGTTTAAATAATAGTAGATTAAAATAATTTTGGTACTTAGTATACAATATTCGTGGGACAATACTCTACTTACTCTTTATTACTTGTTGCGATTTCATACACTTGCGAAAAGTGCTGTCAAGTTTTTGGTGCCGTTGCCAGGGATTGGCGTTATCAATATCAATACTAATTAATCTATTATTAATTTAGACATTTATTTTTCTATTATTTAAATTTTTCTAAGGATTCTTTCAGGCGTTTATGCAAAGATGATCTCAAAGGGTTGAACCTTTAGTTTTTGATCCATAAATTGAAAGGACTTATCGAAGGAATAACGTAGCAAAAAGGAATCGAGAGCATGAACAACGAAGGCAATCAACCATGGCTGGATTAGAAGACAAGATTCATGACTTAGTGGAGCAAGAGGAACAAGAGATACTACAACACTAGTTGGAGCGAAATTGGAGAAATTCTATTCGCACTTTGTGTGATTACATTACCCCTTCTCTCAATGGAACCACCTCTAGTATCACCAGGACTAGGGTAGAAGCTAACAATTTTGAGATAAAATCTGCCATTATTCAAATGCTTTCTACCTCAATCCAATATGGAGGGTTACCTAGTGAGGATCCAAGTGCCCATATCACTAATTTCTTGGAGATTTGTGATACCTTTAAACAAAATGGAGTTTTTGAGGATGCTATTAGGTTGAGATTATTTCCTTTCACCTTGAGAGATAAGGCACGTGCTTGGTTACAATCGTGCCCTGTAGGAAGTTTTACCACATGGGATGAGTTAGCTCGAAAATTTTTGGCAAAATTCTTTCCATCTTCAAAGACTACCAAGCTGCGCAATGAGATATTAACTTTTGCTCATCATGATCAAGAGAGCTTGTATGAAGCTTGAGAGAGATTTAAGGACCTGTTAAAAAAGTGCCCACATCATGCTCTACCTAAGTGGTTATAGGTACAAACTTTCTATAATGCATTATCTCCTAACATTAAAATTACTTTGGATGTAGCTGCTGGGGGATCTTTTGAAAGGAAAGAGATTGATGAGGCCTATGATTTGATAGAAGAGATGGCGAGCAATAGCCATTATCAAAAATTTTAAAATTACTTTGGATGTAGCTGCTGGGGGATCTTTTGAAAGGAAAGGGATTGATGAGGCCTATGATTTGATAGAAGAGATGGCGAGCAATAGCCATTATCAAAATTCCTTGGAAAGAAAAAAGATTGCAGGAATTTATGAGATTGATTCCATAACCGCCCTTAATGTTAAGGTGGATAATATAGTAAGAAAATTGGATTTATTGACCACTAATTCTGTTAATTCTATTGTGCAAGCTTGTGATAGGTGTAATGGTCAACATGGAGTTGGGGAATGCATGTTGGATAATTTGAACCCTCAAACTTTGGAGCAAGTCAACTACGTGATGAATCAAGGAAAGAAGCATTACCCATTTTCTAATTCTTATGATAATAAGTTGAGAAATCACCCTAATCTTTCATATGGGAATCCAAACAATGCCTTGAATCCACCACCAGGCTTCCCTCCACAAGATAAAAAGGTACATGATGATCTACTTACTACCCTTTCTAAATCTCGTATGGAATTTATGAATGAAACTAGGAAAAATCACAAAATCCAATAAGCAGTAATTAGGAATTTGGAAATCCAATTTAGACAGTTTGGAAGCATGATGGCCTCAAGACCTCAAGGTATGTTACCAAGTAATACTGAGAAAAATCCTAAAGAACAGGTATAGGCTATTACTTTGAGGAGCGAAAAAGAATTAGAGGAACCCCCGAGAAAGGAAGAAGGAAAGAAAGAGAAGGACATTTCTATCATTGATCTTGAGGAGAAAGAGGAGGTAAAACCATATGTTCCACCTATTCCTTTTCCTCAAAGACTCAAGCAATCCAAGGATAACAAAAGCTTTCTCAAATTTCTTGATGTGTTCAAAAAGCTTCAAATAAATATTCCTTTTGTCGAAACTCTTGCTCAAATGTCCAGTTATGCAAAATTTTTGAAGGATATTTTGAGCAAGAAAAGGAAGATTGATGATTAAGAAACGGTAATGTTAACGGAGGAGTGCAGTGCAATCATTCAAAATAAATTGCCTCCTAAATTAAAGGATCCATGAAGTTTTCTATCCCTTATAATATTGGAAATCTTGATTTTGATAAGGTTTTAGTTGATTTAGGTGCAAGTATTAATCTTATGTCTTATGAAGTCTTTAAAATGCTAGGGATGGGAGAGCTGAAACCAACATGGATGTCCCTACAATTAGCAGATCGTTCGATCAAATACCCAAGGGAAATTATGGAGGATGTACTTGTCAAGATAGGTAAGTTTATTTTTCCTGTTGATTTTGTTATTCTTGACATTGATGAAGATAGAGAAGGATCCCTTATCCTTGGAAAACCTTTCCTTGCAATTGCAAGAGCTTTGATTGATGTTCACGATGGTAAGTTAACTCTAAGGGTAGGTCAGGAGGAAGTTGTTTTTGATGTTCTAAAATCTTGCAAACTTCTTATGGATTCTAGTGATTGTTTTAAATTGATGTCGTTGACAATTATGTGGGTGATACTTTGCATGCTAAAGATATTTCAATTATTGATAACATTGATACTAATGCTCAAAATATCAAGAGTAAGGAAGAGAGCGAATCATCAAAGCAAGAACTAAAACAACTTCCTTCTCATCTTAAATATGCTTTCTTAGGTGATAATAATTTTTTTCCTATTATTATTTCTTCTCACTTATCACTTGATCAAGAGGAAAGATTGTTGTAGGTTTTAAGGAAGCATAAAAAAGCTTTGGGATGGTCAATTTCAGACTTGAAGGGAATTAATCCAAGTGTGTGCATGCATAAGATCTTAATGGAGGAAGACTACAAACCTACAATTGAGCATCAAAGGAGATTGAATCTGAACATGAAGGAAGTAGTCAAGGCCGAAATCATTAAACTCTTGGATGCAGGAATTATTTATCCGATTTCGGATAGTAGTTGGGTAAGCCTTGTGCAAGTTGTTCCCAATAAAGGAGGTATTACAGTTATTTCAAATAATAATAATGAATTAATTCCTATTAGAACTGTCATAGTTTGGCGTGTATGTATTGATTATCATAAATTGAATAAAGCAACACGTAAAGACCACTTCCCTTTACCCTTCATTGATCAAATGCTTGAAAGACTTGCAGGTTATCCTTACTATTGCTTTCTAGATGGTTATTCAGGGTATTTCCAAATTCCTATAGCCCCCGAGGATCAAGAAAAGACCACTTTCACTTGCCCTTATGGTACTTTTACATATAGGAGAATGCCTTTTGGGTTATGTAATGCACTTGTGACTTTTCAAAGGTGCGTGATGTCCATATTTTCTAACATGGTTGAGAAATTCATTGAGGTTTTTATGGATGATTTTTTTGTGTTTGGTTCTTCTTTTGATTCTTGTCTTCATAACCTTTCTCTTATAATGCAGCGATGTGAGAACACTAATCTTGTCTTAAATTGAGAAAAATGTCATTTTATGATTAGTGAAGGTATTGTTTTAGGGCACCAAATTTCTGAAAAGAGAATTGAGGTAGACAAAGCAAAGGTTAAAGTGATTGAAAAGCTACCACCTCCAAATTCAGTTAAAGGAGTTAGAAGCTTTCTTGATCATGCCAGATTTTATATGAGATTCATTAAGGACTTCTCAAAAATCACCAAACCTCTTTGTAATTTATTAGTTAAAGATGTCGATTTTGATTTTAACGAAGAGTGTTTAAATGCTTGTAATAATTTAAAGAAGGAATTGATTTCAGATCCCATAATTGCTGCACCAGACTGGAGTCTACCGTTTGAGCTTATGTGTGATGCTAGAGATCATGCCATAGGAGTTCTTCTTGGGCAAAGGAGTACCTTGAATGATGCACAACTCAACTATGCCACCACTGAAAAGGAGCTCCTGGCTATTGTTTTTGCATTTGATAAATTTAGAGCATATTTAATAGGAGCTAAAATAATAGTCTATACTGATCATTTAGCTATTAAGTATTTGCTAGAAAAGAAAGATGCAAAGCCTAGACTAATTCGTTGAGTTCTTCTCTTACAGGAATTTGATTTGAAGATTCGTGATAAGAAGGGAACTGAAAATCTTGTAGTTGATCTCCTTTCCTGGCTTGATTTGGGGAAGGAAGAAAAAGAAGAAGTTAAAATTAATGAAGACTTTCCCCATAAGCATCTCCTTCTCTTAGCAAATAGGCAAGCTCCATGGTATGTTGATATAGTAAATTTTCTAGCTTATAAAATTCTTCCTCCTAATCTTTCTTACCAACAAAAGAAAATTTTTTTCCATGATGTTAAATTCTATTATTGGGAGGAACCTTTCTTATTCAAGTATTGTATTGACCAACTTTTTAGAAAGTGTGTGCCGGAGGAAGAGATGGAGAGTGTACTTAAACATTGTCATTCTTTTAAATGTGGAGGACATTTTGGAGGAAACAAAATGACAGCAAGGGTATTAGAAAGTGGTATGTATTGGAGTAACTTATTTAAAGATGCTTTTAACTTTGTTCGTCTTAGTGGAGATCTTTGATGTTTGGGGACTGGATTTTATGGGACCATTCCCATCTTCCTATTCAAATCAATATATCTTAGTGGCGGTGGATTACGTGTCTAAATGGGCGGAAGCCTGTTTTACCTAACAACGATGCCAAAACTGTGACGAACTTCATCAAGAAATACATCTTTATGTGCCATGGTACCCCTCGAGCAATTATCAAGGATGGAGGTAAGCATTTTTGCAATAAGTATTTAGATTCTCTCCTTGCAAAATATGGTGTTACTCATCGTGTAGGTACCCTTTACCATCCACAAACAAGTGGGCAAGTTGAGGTAACTAATAGAGAGATAAAAAAGATTCTTGAGACTACAGTTGGTCAATCAAGGAAGGATTGGTCCAAGAAACTTGATGATGCTCTTTGGGCCTATAGAACTGCATTCAAAATACCAATGAGGATGTCTCCATATCAAATGGTCTATGGTAAGGCTTGTCATTTACTCGTTGAGTTGGAACATAAAGTGTATTGCACGATACAGTTCTTGAGTTTCAATACCAAAGAGGTAGGACAAAGGAGAGCACTTCAATTAAACATGGTGGATGAAATGAGGATGCATGCCTATGAGAGTGCCAAAATTTACAAGGACCGAACCAAATAGTGGCATGACATGCATATTATTTTGCGGGATCTAAGAGTCGGACAAAAGGTATTACTCTATAACTTTAGACTTCGTCTTTTTCTAGGTAAATTGCGTTCTCGATGGTCCAGACCCTTCATCATAAAAGAAAATTTTTCACATGGAGCAGTTGAGATTGTTGATGAAGATCGAAGCTTCAAAGTTAATGCTTAAAGATTGAAGGTTTATTGACATGAAGCTTTTGATCCAGTCAAAATCGCAATGAGCCTCACTTGAAAGAAAGGGACTAATGAGTTGAGCTTAACGATGCTAAACAAAAGCGTTTGTGGGAGATAACCCATATTTTATTTTGGTTTTTAATAAATTCCTCTTTTTAGTATATTTTTAGTTACATTTATTTATTTTGTTCGAATAATTTTATGATCTAACTCAATTACCCAAGCTTAACAGTGTTAATTCCTGTGTTTTTAGGTACTTGGGGACTAAAGTCATGGAGGTCCACGAGCTGGCCGTATAAAACACCACACCCATGGCTTAACAATGCTAAAAAGAGATAAAGAGGCAGTGGACTCCATGGGCTGGCTGTGTAAAAGGCCACGCCCGTGGCGTCCAACAAGGAAAATAGCATGGACATGCCACGCTCGTGGCAAAAGAACGATGCAAGTTGGACAAATTTGAGGTGCCACACCCGTGGCGCAACCAGTAGACAAAAAGGGAGACACAGATCACTCCACGGGCAGGGCATGGCACACGCCACACTTGTGTCCCACCCAATGCAAAAAGCACCCCCAAAGACACAGGGCACTCCGTGGGCAGGGTGTGGCACACGCCACGCCTGTATCTCCCCTAACACAAAAATGCAAGGAGAGGCAGGGCACTCCACGGGTAGATGCCACGCCCATGGTGTGCCTAGCGCAAAATCGTCCAGGGTCAGTGCGTTACACGACCATGTCACCATTAAGCCATGCTCATGGCACATGCAAAATCACTTTAAAAGGTATGTTTTCTCAACCCTAACTCCTCTCTTTTGAACAAACTCTCTCTTTCTCTCTCTAGAAACCTCCATAGCCACACTTTCTCTCTCTTTCTCTAAAAAACCTCCATAACCACCATCCTCTACTCTCTTCTTTTTCTCTTTTCTCTTTCTCTTCACCAAATCTCTCACCCATGGCATCCAAAAGACAAAGAACTTCATCCTCTTCAAGTGCACAATCAAATGCTCCGGTTCCTGTGCAAAATCCACCAAGAGGAAGAAGAGCAACCACCACACCACCACCGGAGATTCCACAACTACCATTCCCACTCTCCGACCCAGATTAGATTGAAAGGTACAATACTCTTGTCTCAAAGCCTATGGTTCCAAATAAATTTATTGATGAACATGCTTGAGTTTGGTGGGTTTGAGAGATGCTGTGATAGAGCCATGACAAAGGATTGGGTGGGGTATTTTTATCACTATGAAGGATAATGTGTTTGCACCTTTAACTCTTGAATTTTTGAGTACATATGCCTCATATATTTATCCCGCCATAGAAACCGTTGAGTAAAAAATAGTCTTTCAACTTAGTGGAAGAAGACATGAACTAACCATTAATGAACTTAGTCATATTTTTTGTTTCCCTACTGAAGATGCCAGTCGTTGTGTGCCTTCAAATTTTGGTGAAAATTATGCATGGGAACATCTTACGGGTTCACGTGGTTACAACTCTAAAGGTGCTAAAGCTTCTAATCTTAGAAACCCGGCCTACTATTACATTCATAGGTTTTTGGCCCATATAATTTTTGGTAGGAAGGAAAGTGATGGTGTAGTAGGGGTGAACGAATTATATTTTCTATGGGCTATTGACAATGACATTAGATTGAACGTAGGATATTGGTTGGGTGTAAGGTGGAGAAAAGTTGCAAGAGAAAACACGGATAGTATAGTTATAGGAAGTTTTGTTACAAGGATCGAGCAATACCTTAGGGCATTTAACTCGGATAGGTCTCCCTATGCAATGTTGGATAATGGGAAAAACACCCGTTTAGACATTGATATGATGTTAAGAATGAGAATAGTGGTTAGGCATGGTGATACATATCGTTTGGCTGGGATGGATGAACAACCTGAAGTTGGAGAGGATGTTCAGGAGGAAGAAGAGGCTGGAGATGGAGACGAAGGTGGAGAAGTTAACATAGGGGGTTTACCTCCTACATTTTCTTCTTTTTCTGGTGCAGGTCCTTCCCATCCAGCGACGCAAGTTGAGACCGATGAGGTGTTAGCCCGCGTCCTCTCTAGAATGGACTTGTTCAATAGTCGAATGGAGCAAATGAAGACAACGATGTCTGATCGTTTCACTAGTCTGGACATATCCTATGGAAGCATCGATTCCTGTCTCGAGATTATGCAATAATAATATACGGGATTGAATGATCAACTCCAAACGATAATCCAGATGTTACAGCCTCCTCCACCTCCTCCTCCTACAGATTGATACCTTATTTACATACTCTGATTTCATTGGTTATTTTTAGTACTTGTTCTTGTGTTTCTTTTAGATTATGTTTTTAGTTATGTTTTAGTTGTGTTTTAGTTTGAAGTATTTGTTTCTTAACTAATTGTCTTTTATTTAGTTTTTCTTTTTCAACTTCTAGCCATTAAAATCTATTTCATCTTCCATCTTTCATTGTATTCCTCAATACAATGGTGGTAATAGGTTGTGAAACCATCTTTCTCTCATAATTCTTGCATTATGTATTTAAGAATAACTTTAAGATGTGGGTTATAATTGTTTTCACATTGGGGACAATATGCTAGATCAAGTTGGGGAAGGGAAATTCTTGCTATTTTATTAGTTTAATTTGGTTGGAATGATTATAAGCAAAATTAAAAATTATCATAATCTAATAACTTATTATAAATTTAGTTATTTTTCTATTATAACATGTTTTAGTTTAAATCTGAAATTTTTAACTTCATAATATTCCTTGGTGTGAATATTTATTTTTAATATTGTAAATACCCATTTTTGAAATTATTATGATGGATATATATATGATTTGATCAAAATTTAATTAACCTTGGCATTCCTAGAACAAAATTAGAAATTATTTTGAGATAAAATTTTAAAGTGCTCACATTAGAAAGAGATGATTTAGGCATTCTTTATTACTACATATTTTAGCTTAGACCACCATAAGTTAATTATAACCATTGCAACCAATTTGAAGCCTATAACTCAATATTTTTCTTGTTATTCGTATTAAAATCAAGCCATTTAAACCTATTTGTTTAAACTTTTACCTTAAGTGTGATCAATCAAAATAAAAAGAGAGATATTTTATGCAAACACTAACAAGTGGAGAAATTAGAAGAAAAGAAAAAGAGAAGCACCCTAAGAAAAAAAAAATAATGATTAATCAAAAACTCAAGTTTGGAGAAATCTAAAGCAAGGAGGAAACTACTCAAGTATTATAAAAGACCTTGCCAAAAACATCTTTAGTAATAAGCTAGTGAGAAATTGCAAGATAATCTCCCATTGCGAATAAAGGTATATATTTTTATGAAATCAAAATCTTAATATTATACATTTTTGCACTCTTTGATTTCCTATATCCATTTCTTTTGACTTAATTAAATCAACCCCATAAGCCTCATTACAACCCTAGTAAAAGACCTTCTGATCTTAATAATAGTGTAACACTTAAAATTATGGAGAAGGGATAACAAATTTTGCCTATGAGAATGTTAAATTTAAATTCATCATCTATATTTTAAAGGTTAATAAGCTTTTGTGAAAATTCATATGTTATCTATCATGATTTGATCAATTATTGGTGTTAAAGTCTTGATAATTTATATTCATACTAGGGAATGTATTTTGTTAAAAATTTAAATTTTTACAAAAATATAGCTAGCATAGAAAACACTTGATTTATTTTTAGGTTAATAGATTTTTGATATTTCTAAGATTGTGAATAATTATCTTCAACCATATTAAGCTAGTTTGTTGTGTCTTGTCTTGTTTTGTCTCGTTTAGTCTTGTTTTGTTTTATTGTTTGAGGACAAATAATAGTTTAAGTTTGGGGAATTTTGATAGGTCATATTTTTATTGTATTTTTAGCTTAATTTTTATTACGAATTTTAGTATTTTTAATTACTTTGATTAGTTTTTCACTTAAATTTATTTATATTTTTAAGTAAGTTCCCGTGATTCTTGATAAGCTTGATTTGAAGGGTTTTTAGCAGGAAAATAACCAAAAATCACATCAAAGAAGGTTGGGGCTGAAATTGGAAGTCTAAAGCTCGATATGGCTAAGTTAGGAAAGTACACAGGCAGGCCATGCAGTGCAACGATCGTGGCAGCTACTGGAAAATCAATCGGGCTAAATTTAGTTGTTCAGCCTGTGTAAATCTGTGACATGGGTGTGGCCTATGCATGGACTGCATGAAAATATTAAAAGGGCTCATCTTTAGCATTGCTCAAGCCCAACCTGATGAAAGAAGGCTCCTAAACAAAAAGGAATCCAATTCAAATCAGTTTCCTACTCTAATTCGGAGACACCCTATGAAGTCTATATAAAGAGAGATCACAACAGTAATTAGGGCATCGATTGATCATTGAATCTTAGATCTCAAATCTAGATTCTATTCTTTTCTTAGTTTTTCTCTCTTTGTAAGAATTCAAGCAATCCAGTTGTGTAAAGAATTGAGGGAGCCGTCTACACTATTATTTGACTAGTTCTTATCTCTAAACTCCTAATATTGTTTTATTTCCATTAATTCTTATTATTCATGGAATTATTTTCAGATTTTATTGAGTTTTATTTAGTTACTATGTCGAACTAAACTCCCATACTAGGGATTTGATGTAGCTTAACTTCTACCCCAATTTATGATATTAGATTTGTTTTCTTTGTTCAAGTTATAATTTATTACTGAACTTAATGCTTCCAGGCAGAGTTTCTCCCTGGATTGATTTATTTCACTAATCGCTATCGGAAGAAGGGTTTTTGATATGAAAAGGGGAATAAATTAAATGGGAATAATAACTTGATGCGGAAGCTATATGGTTTGACTCATGGGGGATTTTCATAATTTAATGACCTTAGATTATGAATTCTTGAACAAACCATACAAATTAATGATTTAATTCATGTTTGGTTGCACTATTGGGAGATAGGTAATTAAACGGGATTAAAATAGCTAACAATACATCAGGAGAGCTTGTTAGTGACTCTAGGGTTGTTTTTCCTACTTGAACAATTAAAATTGATTAACAAACTAATAAAATAAATTGGATAGAGTTAAGTGAAATCAATATCCATAATAGGCTTTAAACCTTGCTTTCTTTCCATCAATTATTTTTATTTGAATTCTTTTCTACTATTTTAGTTTATTGTACTACACTTTTACAAATATCCTCTTTATTATCGTTTAAATAATGGTAGATTAATATAATTTTGGTACTTGATATACAATATTCATGGGGCGATACTCTACTCATTCTTTATTACTTATTGCAATTTCATACACTTGCGGAAAGTGTTGTAAAAAATAAATAAAAAAAAGAAGAAAAAGGGTGACCAACAATGAAAGCTAACCAGTGGTTGCCTATGGAAGAAGAAAAGAGAGCTTTTAGATTTTAGATTTTAGGTTTTGAGAGAGAGAGAGAGAGAGAGATTAGAAAAGTTAAAAATATAAAGATTTTCAATGTCAAGGTAAATGTAGAAGAAATCTAAAAAAAGTTATAATACTATTGAAGTAGCAAACAATTAAACAAGAAAAAGAAGAGGGTATTAATTTGGATCAAGCAAGGCTAATATATTACAGAAATAATTTATAGCACGAATCATGCCGCTTCACAACACTTCTTTATAATTTATGTGGGCCATACATATATCCCTACTGCTCTACCATATATATAAGTTTTGCAAAGAAGCAATAAATGTAAATTGCTAATTAATGAAAGGGGGTAAAGATAACAATCATAACAAACGGAGTTAGAAGGGTGCTGAAGAAATATTTGCAATCATTTAATTTAGGGTAAAGATAAGGAGCGAATAAAGATGATTGAGAGAGCACTGATGGTCCCACTATGGTTGCATTGATGATTAAGAGAGAACAAAATGAAGGATATGATTTAAGAGAGAGAGGCATATAGTACTAAGTAGAAATGAGGACGGAGATTGATGGACTTAAGCACAAAAGCCAGTTCCAATTCGACCTTTTGTGCAAGCAATAGAACAATATAGAACCTGGGGGATGATTTTGAGAGAGAGAGAGAGAGAGAGAGAGAGAGGTTTATTGTACTAAGTGACAGCAATTTTCGCAAGTGCAAGAAATCGCAACAAGTAATAAAGAGTGAGTAGAGTATCGTCCCACGAAGATTGTATACCAAGTACCAAAATTATTCTAATTTACTATTATTTAAATGATAATAAAGAGGGTATTTGTAAAAGTAAGTAAAATAAAATAAAATAGTAGAAAAGAATTTAAACAAGAATAATTGATGAAAATAAATCAAGGTTTAAAAACTATTAGGGACGTTGACTTCACTTAACTCTATCCAATTTATTTTATTAGTTTGTAAATCAAATTTAATTGTTCAAGTAGGGAAAACAACCCTAGAGTCATTAACAAGCTCTCCCGATGTATTGTTAGCTATTTTAATCTCGTTTAATTAGCTATCTCCCAATAGTGCAACCAAATATGAATTAAATAATTAAGTTTTATGATTTGTTCAAGAATTCATAACCTAAGGTCATTAAATTATGAAAATCCCCCATGAGTCAAACCATATAGCTTCCGCATCAAGTTATTATTTCCATTGTAATTTATTCCCCTTTTCTTATCAAAAACCCTTCTTTCGATAGCTATTAATGAAATAAATCAATCCAGGGGAGAAACTCTGCCTGGAAGCATTAAGTTCAGTAATAAATTATAACTTGAACAAAGAAAAACAAATCTAATATCATAAATTTGGGTAGAAGTTAAGCTACATTAAATTCCTAGTATGGGAGTTTAGTTCGACATAGTAACTAAATAAAACTCAATAAAATCTGAAAATAATTTCATAAATAATAGGAATTAATGGAAATAAAACAAGATCAAGAGTTTAGAGATAAAAACTAGTCAAACAATAGCGTAGACGGCTCCCTTGATTCTTTACACAACTTGATTGCTTGAAATATTACAAAGAGAGAAAAACTAAGAAAGAATGGAACTAAGATTTAAGATTCGGTGATAAATCAATTGATCCCCTACTTACTGCTGTGATATTTCTTTATATAGACTTTCTAGGGTGTCTTTGAATCCGAGTAGGAACTGATATGAATTGGATTCCTTTTCTGTTTAGGAGTATTCTTTCATTAGGTTGGGCTTTAGCAATACTTGAGATGAGTCCTTTTAGTATTTCCATGCAGCCCATGCAAAGACCATTCCCATGTACTTTTCAGTGGGTGCCACGGTCGTGGCACTGCATGGCCTGCTCGTGTACTTTTTTGACTTTGCCATGTTGTGCTTTTAGACTTCCAATTTCAGCCCCAACCTTCTTTGATGCGATTTTTGGCTATTTTCCTGCTAAAAACCCTTCAAATCAAGTTTATCAAGAATCACGGGAACTTACTAAAAATATAAACAAATCTAAATGAAAACTAATTAAAGTAATAAAAAAATGCTAAAATTCCTAATAAAAACTAAGCTAAAAATATGACCTATAAAAATTTCTCAAACTTAAACCATTGTTTGTTCTTAAACAATAAAATTTAAAACAGAACAAAACTAAACAAGACAAAACAAAGCAAAACTAGTGTAATATGGTTGAACATAATTATTCACAAGCTTAAAAATATCGAAAATCTATTAACATGAAAATAAATCAAGTGTTTTCTATGCTAGCTATATTTTTGCAAAAATTCAAACTCTTACCAAAACACATTCCCTAGTATGAATGTAAATTATCAAGACTTCAACATCAATATTTGATCAAATCATGATAGATAACATATGAATTTTCACAAAACTTATTAACCTTTAAAATATAGATGATGAATTTAAATTCAACATTTCCATAGGCAAAATTAGTTATCCCTTCTCCACAATTTTAAGTGCTACATCATTATCAAGATCAAAAGGTCTTTTACTAGGGTTGTAATGGGGCTTATGGGGTTGATTTAATTAAGTCAAAAGAAACGGATATAGGAAATCAAAGAGTGCGAAAATATATAATATCAATATTTTGATCTCATAAAAACATATACCTTTATTCGCAATAGGACATTTTCTTGAAATTTTTTACTAGCTTATTACTAGAGATGCTTTTGGCAAGGTCTTTAATAATACTTGAGCATTTTTCTCCTTGATTAAAATTTTCCCAAACTTGAGTTTTTGATTGATCACTATTTTTCTTTTTCTTAGGGTGCTTCTCTCTTTCTTTTCTTCTAATTTCTCCACTTGCTAGTGTTTACATAAAAATATCTCTCTTTTTATTTTCTTGCTATGTTCCTATAAGATCAAATCTTTCAACTACACATGATCACACTTAGGGTAAATGTTTAAACAAATAGGTTTAAATGGTTAGGTTTTAATATGGGTAACAAGAAAAAAATATTGGATTATAGGCTTCAAATTGGTTGCAATGGTTATAAATAACTTATGGTGGTCTCAGCCAAAATATGTAGTTTAATAAGGAATGCATAAATCATTTATATCTAATGTAAGCACTTTAAAAATTATCTCAAAAGAATTTCCAATTTTGTTCTAGGAATGCCAAGGTTAATTAAATTTTGATCAAAACATATATATATCTATCATAATAATTTCAAAAATGGGTGTTTACATCTTAAAAATAAATATTTACACCAAGGAATATTATTAAGTTAAAAAGTTCAAATTTAACTAAAACATGCCATAATAGAAAACAAATAAATTTATAATCAAGTTATTAAATTATGATAATTTTTAATCTTGCTTATAATAATTCCAACCACATTAAACCAATAAAAGATAAAAAAATTTTAACTAAAATTTCCCTTCCCCAACTTAATCTACCACATTGTCCTTAATGTGAAAAATCAAATGATTCCCCAAACTTAAATTCATGCCTCAACACATAATGGAAGAATTATGAAAGAAAGATGGTTTGAAAACCTATTATCACCATTGTATTGAGGAAAAAGATGAGCTATGAATTAGAATGCAAAGACTAGAAGCTGAAAAAGAGAGAAACTAAATAAAAGATAGTTAGTTTAGAAAATTAATAATTCAAATTGAAACAACTAAAACATAACTAAAAATAGAATTCAAAGGAACACAAAGACAATGACTAAAAATAACAAATGAAACAAGGCCTCAATCTATAGGAGGAGGAGGTGGAGGAGGCTGTAGCATCTGGATTATTGTGTGGAGTTGGTTAGTCAATCCCGTATATTATTGTTGCATGGTCTCAAGACAGGAGTCGATGCTTCCATAAGATATGTCCAAACTAGTGAAATGATCGGACATGGTTGTCTCCATTCACTCCATTCGACTATCGAACAAGTCCATTCGAGAGAGGATGCGGGCTATCACCTCATCGGTCTCCCCTGTGTTGCTTTATGGGAAGGACTTTCACAAAAAAAGAAGAATTTGTAGGAGGTAAACCCCCTATGTTAGCTTCTCCACCTCCGTCTTCATCGCTAGCCTCCCCTTCCTCCTGAACTCCTTCTCTAACTTCAAGTTGTTCATCCATCCCAGCCAAACGATATGTATCACCATTCCTAACTACTATTCTCATTCTCAACATCGTATTAATGTCCAAATGGGTGTTCTTTCCATTGTCTAGCACTGCATAGGGAGACCTATCTAGGTTAAATGCCCTAAGGTATATCCCGATTCTAGTGACAAAACTCCCTATAACTATACTACCTATGTTTCCTCTTGCAACTTTTCTCCACCTCACACCTAATCAATATCCTACGTTCAATCTAATGCCATTGTCAATAGCCCATAGAAAATATAATTCATTCACCCCTACGATACCATCACTTTCCTTCCTACCAAAAATTGTATGAGCTCAAAACCGACGAATGTAATGGTAGGCCAAGTTTCTAAGATTGGAAGCTTTGGTACCTTTAGAGTTGTACCCACGTAAACCCGTAAGTTGTTCCCATGCATAATTTTCACCAAAATTTGAGGGCACACAACGACTAGCATCTTCAGTAGGAAAACCAAAAATATGACTAAGTTCATCAATGGTTAGTTTATGTCTCCTACCATTAAGGTGAAAGGCTATTTTGGACTCAACAGTTTCTACGACAGGATAAATGTATGAGGCATATGTGCTTAAAAATTCAAGAGTTAAAGGTGCATACACATAGTCCTTTATAATGGCTCAAGCACTGCATTCCTTAAACCCACTAAACTCAAAGCATGTTCATCAATAAATTTGTTTAGAATCATAGGCTTTGAGATAAGAATATTGTACCTTTCAATTGCTTCTGGGTTAGGGAGTGGGAATGGTGGTGGTGGATTCTCCGGTGGCGGTTTGGTGGTTGCTCTTCTTCCTCTTGGTGGATTTTGCACGGGAATCGGAGCATTTGATTGTGCTCTTGAAGAAGAGGACGTTCTTTGTCTTTTGGGTGCCATGGGTAAGAGATTTGGTGAAGAAGAAGGAAAAAGAGGAGAAGAAAATAGAAAATTATGGTGGCTATGGAGGTTTCTAGAGAGAGGCATGGCTATGGTGGTTTCTAGAGAGAGAGAGAGAGAGAGTTGAGAGGAAGTTGAAAAAGTAGAAGTTAGGGTTGAAAAAAAAAAAAGAAAATGTACCTTTTAATTGTGCCTCCCACATGTGCCACAGGCGTGGCTTGGTTTAGCACGCTTGTGCCGAGGTTGGTGTGCGCTGGGCACGCCACGGACGTGGCGTATGCCCATGGAGTGCCCTGTCTCCCCTTGTGCTCATTTAGGCTGGGCGTGGCATGTGCCACGCCTTGCCCGTGAGATGATCTGCCATCAATATATATATATATATATATATATTTTACCTGCTGGGTACTCCACGGCCGTGGAGTGTTTTGAATGTCTATAAAATTTTATGCTGGTTCGGCCACGGACGTAGCTTGTGCCACGGCCTGGTCGTGTCTTTTCAACGTGGTCTGTCCTGCATCGGTTCTACGCCACGGGCGTGGACTCCCCTATGTCTCCATGCTTTTTTCTACAAAATGCTACGAGCTCAATCCTAAGTACCTAAAAACACAAAAAATTAACTCAATTAATTGAGTTAGATCATAAAATTATACTAAAACTATACTAAGAAGAGGAATTTATTCAAAACCAAAGTAAAATATGGGTTGTCTCCCATAAGCACTTTTGTTTAATGTCGTTAAGCTTGACTCATTACTCCCTTTCTTTCAAGTGAGGCTCATTGCGGGTTTGACTGGATTGAAAACTTCATGTCGGTAAACCTTCAATCTCTGAGCATTAACTTTGAAGTTTCGATCTCCATCAACAATCTCAATCGCTCCATGTGGGAAAATTTCTTTTATGACGAAGGGTCCAGACCATCGAGAATGCAATTTACCTGGAAAAAGACAAAGTCTAGAGTTATAGAGTAATACCTTTTATCCGACTCTTAGACCCCGCAAAATAATATGCGTGTCATGCCACTTTTTGGTTTGGTCCTTATAAATCCTGACACTCTCATAACCATGCATCCACATTTCATCCACCATGTTCAATTGAAGTGTTCTCTTTTGCCCTACCTCCTTGGTATTGAAATTCAAGAACTGTTTTGCCCAATACGCTTTATGTTCCAAATCAACAGGTAAATGACAAGCCTTACCATAGACCATTCTATATGGAGACATCCCGATTAGTGTTTTGAATGCAGTCCTATAGGCCCAAAGTGCATCATCAAGTTTCTTGGATCAATCCTTCCTCGATTGACCAATTGTAGTCTCAAGAATCTTTTTGATTTCTCTATTAGTTACCTTAACTTGCCCACTTGTTTGTGGATGGTAAGGGGTACCTACACGATGAGTAACGCCATATTTTGCAAGGAAATAATCAAGATACTTATTGCAAAAATGCTTACCTCCATCCGTGATAATTGCTCAAGGGGTACCATGGCGTGTAAAGATGTATTTCTTGATGAACTTCATCACGCTCTTGGCATCATTGTTAGTTAAGGCAATGGCTTGCACCCATTTAGACACGTAATCCACCACCACTAAGATGTATTGATTGGAATAGGAAGATGGGAATGGTCCCATGAAATCCAGCCCCAAACATCAAAGATCTCCACTTCAAAAAGGTTGTTTAATGGCATCTCATGTCTCTTGGAGATATTACCTAAGCTTTGGCAACGAACACAAAGTCGAACAAAGTTAAAAGCATCTTTAAATAAGTTTGGCCAATACAAACCGCTTTCTAGTACTCGTGCTGCTATGCCCTCCACATTCAAAAGTATGACAATGTTTGAGCACACTTTCCATATCTTCCTTCGGCACACACTTTCTAAACATTTGGTCATTACAATATTTGAACTAGAAGGGGTCCTCCCAGTAATAGAATTTAACATCATGAAAAAACTTTTTCTTTTGCTGGTAAGAAAGATTAGGAGGGAGAATTTGACAAGCAAGGAAATTCACTATATTAGCATACCATGGAGTTTGCTTATTTGCTAAGAAAAGGAGATGCTCATGGGGAAAGTCTTCATTGATTTGAACATCTTCTTTTTCTTCTTTCCCTAACTCAAGCCTGGAAAGGTGATCAGCTACAAGGTTTTCAGTTCCTTTCTTGTCACAAATCTCCAAATCAAATTCCTACAAGAGAAGAATCTAATGAATTAGTCTAGGCTTTGCATCTTTCTTTTCAAGCAAATATTTAATAGCTGAATGATCAGTATAGACTATTGTTTTAGCTCCTATCAAATATGCTCTAAATTTATCAAATGCAAAAATAATAACCAGGAGCTCCTTTTCAGTGGTGGCATAGTTGAGTTGCGCATCATTTAAGGTACGAGTAGCAATAGACAACATGCAACTTCTTCTCTTTCTTTTGCCCAAGTACGGCTCCTACAGCATGTTCACTAGCATCACACATAAACTCAAATGGTAAACTCCAGTCAGGTGTGACAATTATGGGAGCTGAAGTTAGTTCCTTCTTTAACTTGTTAAAAGCATTTAAACACTCTTCGTTAAAATCGAAATCAACATCTTTAACTAATAAATTACAAAGAGGTTTAGTGATTTTTGAGAAGTCCTTGATGAATCTCCTGTAAAATCCGGCACGTCCAAGAAAACTTCTAACTCCTTTAACTAAATTTAGAGGTGGTAGCTTTTCAATCACTTCAATCTTTGCTTTGTCTACCTCAATTCCCTTTTTAGAAATCCAGTGTCCTAAAACAATATCTTCAGTAACCATAAAATGACATTTTTCCCAATTCAAAACAAGGTTAGTGTCCTCACACGCTGCATTACAAGAGAAAGGTTATCAAGACAAGAATCAAAAAAAGATCCAAACACCAAAAAATCATCCATAAAAACCTCAATGAATTTCTCTACCATGTCAGAAAATATGGACATCGTACACCTTTGAAAAGTTGCAGGTGCATTGCATAATCCAAAAGATATTCTCCTATATGCAAAAGTAGCATAAGGGCAAGTGAAAGTGGTCTTTTCTTGATCCTCGAGGACTATGGGAATTTGAAAATATCCCGAGTAACCATCTAGAAAGCAATAGTAAGGATATCTTGCAAGTCTTTCAAGCATTTGATCAAGGCAGGGTAAAGGAAAGTGGTCTTTACGTGTTGCTTTATTCAATTTACGATAATCAATACACACATGCCAACTTGTGACAGTTCTAGTAGGAATTAATTCATTATTATTATTAGAGATAACTGACATACCTCCTTTCTTAGGAACAACTTGCACAGGGCTTACCCAACTACTATCCGAAATTGGATAAATAATTCTTGCATCCGAGAGTTTAATGATTTCGACTTTGACTACTTCCTTCATCTTCGGATTCAATCTCCTTTGGTGCTCAATTATAGGTTTGTAGTCATCCTCCATCAAGATTTTATGCATGCACACACTTAGATTTTTTTATGCTTCTTTAAAACCTGCAACAGCCTTTCCTATTGATCAAGTGATAGGTGAGAAGAGATAATAACAGGAAAAGAATTATTATCACCTAAGAAAGCATATTTAAGATGAGAAGGAAGCTATTTTAGTTCTTGCTTTGGAGGTTCACTCTCTTCCTTACTTTTGATGTTTTGTTCATCAATGTTATCAATATTTTTAGCATGCAAAGTGTCATCCACACAATTACCAACAACATCAATTCTAAAACAATCATCAGAATCCATAAGAAGTTTGCAAGATTTTAGAACATAAAAAACAACTTCCTCCTAACCTACCCTTAAAGTTAACTTACCATCGTGAACATCAATTAAGGCTCTTGCGGTTGCTAAGAAAGGTCTTCCAAGAATGAGGGATCCTTCTTTATCTTCATCAATGTCAAGAATAACGAAATCAACAGGAAAAATAAACTTACCTATCTTGACGAGTACATCCTCCACAATTCCCCTTGGGTATTTGATCGAATGATCCGCTAATTGTGGGGACATCCTTGTTGGTTTCAGCTCTCCCATCCCTAGCATTTTAAGACTTCATAAGACATAAGATTAATACTTGCACCTAAATCAGCTAAAGCCTTATCAAAATCAAGATTTTCAATATTATAAGGGATAGAAAAACTCCCTGGATCCTTTAACTTAGGAGGCGATTTATTTTAATGATTGTACTACACTCCTCTATTAACATTACCATTTCTTAATCATCAATCTTTCTTTTCTTGCTTAAAATCTCCTTAAAAAATTTTGCATAATTGGGCATTTGAGCAAGAGCTTCAGCAAAAGGAATATTTATTTGAAACTTTTTAAACACATCAAGAAATTTGAGGAAGCTTTTGTCATCCTTGGATTGTTTGAGTCTTTAAGGAAAAGGAATAGATGACACATAAGGTTTTACCTCTCCTTTCTCCTCAAGATCAATAATAGGAATGTCCTTCTTCTCTTTCTTTCCTTCTTCCTTCTTCGGGGGATCCTCCAACTCTTTTTTGCTCCTCAAGGTAATAGCCTGTACCTATTCTTTAGGATTTTTCTCAGTGTTACTAAGTAACGTACCTTGAGGTCTTGACGCCATCATGCTTGCAAACTGTCCAAACTGAATTTCCATATTCCTAATTGCCGCTTGTTGGATTTTGTGATTTTCCCCAGTTTCATTCATAAACTCCTTGTGAGATTTAGAAAGAGCAGTAAGGAGATCATCGTGTATCTTTTTCTCTTGTGGAGGAAAGCCTAGTGGTAGATTCAAGGCATTGTTTGGATTCCCATACGAAAGATTAGGGTCATTTCTCAACCTGTTGTCATAGGAATTTGAATATGGGTAATTCTTCCTTCCTTGATTCATCATGTAATTGACTTGCTCCAAAGTTTAAGGGTTCATATTATCCACCATGCATTCCCCCATTCCATGTTGACCATTACACCTATCACAAGCTTGCACAATAGAATTAATAGAATTAGTGGTCAATAAATCCAATTTTCTTACCATATTATCCACCTTAGCATTAAGCGCGGTTATGGCATCAATCTCATATACCCCTACAGTCTTCTTCCTTTCCAAAGAATTTTGATAATGGCTATTGCTTGCCATCTCCTCTATCAAATCATAAGCCTCATTAATTCCTTTCCTTTCAAAGGATCCTCCAGCAACTGCATCCAAAGTAATCTTAATATTAGGAGATAATGCATTATAGAAAGTTTATACCTGGAGTCACTTAGGAAGAGCATGATGTGGGCACTTTCTCAATAGGTCCTTGAATCTGTCCCAAGCTTCATACAAGCTTTCTTGATCATGGTGGGCAAAAGTTAATATCTCATTGCGCAACTTGGTAGTCTTTGAAGATGGAAAGAATTTTGCCAAAAATTTTCTAGCTGGCTCATCCCATGTGGTAAAACTTCCTGCAGGGCATGATTATAACCAAACACGTGCCTTATCTCTCAAGGTGAAAGGAAATAATCTCAACCTAATAGTATCCTCAGAAACTCCATTTTGCTTAAAGGTATCACAAATCTCCAAGAAATTAGTGATATGGGCATTTGGATCCTCACTAGGTAACCCTCCATATTGAATTGAGGTAGAAAGCATTTGAATAATGGTAGGTTTAATTTCAAAATTGTTAGCTTCTACTCTAGGCCTGGTGATACTAGAGGTGGTTCCATTGAGAGAAGGGGTAGTGTAGTCACGTAAAGTACGAACATGATTTCTTTGATTTTGTTCCAACTGGTGCTGCAATATCCCTTGTTCCTCTTGCTCTACTAAGTCATGAATTTCGTTTCCTAATCTAGCCATGGTTGATTGCCTTCGTTGTTCACGCTCTCGATTCCTTTTTGCTACGTTTATTCTTTCGACAAGTCCTTTCAATTTCTGTATTAAAAACTAAAGGTTCATTATTTTGAGAACATCTTTGCATAAACACCTAAAAGAATCTTTAGAAAAATTTAAATAACAGAAAAATAAATGTCTAAATTAATAATAGATTAATTAGTATTGACATTGGTAACGCCAATCTCTGGCAACGGCGCCAAAAACTTGACAGCAATTTTCGCAAGTCCACGAAATCGCAACAAGTAATAAAGAGTAGAGTATCGTCCCACAAAGATTGTATACCAAGTACCAAAATTATTTTAATCTACTATTATTTAAATGATAATAAAGAGGGTATTTGTAAAAGTAAGTAAAATAAAATAAAATAGTAGAAAAGAATTTAAACAAGAATAATTGATGAAAATAAATCAAGGTTTAAAAACTATTAGGGACATTGACTTCAAACTCTACCCAATTTATTTTATTAGTTTGTAAATCAAATTTAATTGTTCAAGTAGGGAAAACAACCCTAGAGTCACTAACAAGCTTTCCCGATGTATTGTTAGATATTTTAATCCCGTTTAATTACCTATCTCCCAATAGTGCAACCAAACACGAATTAAATTATTAAATTTTATGGTTTATTCAAGAATTCATAATCTTAGGTCATTAAATTATAAAAACCCCCATGAGTCAAACCATATAGCTTCCGCATCAAGTTATTATTCCCATGTAATTTATTCCCCTTTTCTTATCAAAAACCCTTCTTCCGATAGTGATTAATGAAATAAATCAATTCAGGGGAGAAACTCTGTCTGGAAGTGTTAAGTTTAGTAATAAATTATAACTTGAACAAAAAAAAACAAATCTAATATCATAAATTGGGGTAGAAGTTAAGCTACATCAAATCCCTAGTATGAGAGTTTAGTTCGACATAGTAACTAAATAAAACTCAATAAAACTTGAAAATAATTCCATAAATAATAAGAATTAATGGAAATAAAACAAGATCAAGAGTTTAGAGATAAAAACTAGTCAAACAATAACGTAGACGGCTCTCTTGATTCCTTACACAACTTGATTGCTTGAAATCTTACAAAAAGAGAAAAATTAAGAAAGAATGGAACTAAGATCTAAGATTCGATGATAAATCGATTGATCCCCTGCTTGCTGCTGTGATCTTTCTTTATATAGACTTCCTAAGGTGTCTTTGAATCCGAGTAGAAACTGAAATGAATTGGATTCCTTTTCTGTTTAGGAGTCTTCTTTCATCAGGTTGGGCTTGAGCAATGCTTGAGATAAGTCCTTTTAGTATTTCCATGCAGCCCATGCAAAGGCCACGCCCATGTCTCAGATTTACACGGGCTGAATAACAAAATTCAGCCCGATCGACTTTTCAGTAGGTGCCACGGTCGTGGCACTGCATGGCCTGCACGTATACTTTTTTGACTTGGCCATATTGTGCTTTTAGACTTCCAATTTTAGCCCCAACCTTCTTTGATGCGATTTTTGGTTATTTTCCTACTAAAAACCCTTCAAATCAAGTTTATCAAGAATCACGAGAACTTACTAAAAATATAAACAAATCTAAATGAAAACTAATCAAAGTAATAAAAAAAATGCTAAAATTCCTAATAAAAGCTAAGTTAAAAATACTATAAAAATATGACCTATCACTAAGTAAAAATGAGCCCGGAGATTGATGGATACAAGAAAAAAATGCAGTTTCAATTCTTTGCAAAAAGTGCAAGCAATACTATATTACCAAAAAGAGTGATTAGGAAAAAGAATCTTGTATATTTCATTAATTGTGAATAATATACTGATATACAAGTCAACAGTTTAGTATGCTTGACTAAAAAAAATATTTAAGTTACATTTTCTATGTACAAAATTAAGCTAAGTAACATGACTATTTACAGCTTCTAACATGTTCTTCTCTTACCTAGCTTGATACTCCCCTCAAGTTGAACATATATATTGCAAATGTTCAACTTGCTCAACAAGTACTTGAACTGCTTTGGATGTAAAACCTTGTTAAAAATGTCAGCTAGTTACTCATTTGTTTTAAAATATTGTGGCTTATAGTACCTAAAATCACGTTCTTTCTTTTGAAGTGACAATCAATTTCTATATGTTCTGTCCTTTCATGAAAACAAGATTTTTAGCAATATGAATTGCAGAAACACTGTCAGTAAACAAAGCAACATATTTAGGTACTTCAATTCTGAAATCTTGTAATAAAGCAATAAGCCAAATTATCTCAAAAACAGTATAAGAAATAACCTTATATTCAGCCTTTACAAAACTCTCTCAGACTGTGGACTTCTTCTTACTTTTCTAGTTAACAAGTGATTCACCTAAGAAAATGCAAAATCCAATTAGTGATTTTCTGATCTCAACACAACCAGCCCAATCACTATTTGAATATGTTATTAATTCTAATTGAGAAGTAGAAGAAAGAAACAAATCTTAACCAAGAGAAGCCTTCAAATATTTAAGAATCTTATAGGTTGCTATTAGATGATGTATGGAAAGTCTGTCTATATATTGAGCCAAAGTATGAACCTTATAATAAATGTCTACTCTAGTGAGTGTCACATACATCAATTTACCAATAAATTACTGATAAATTTTAAGATCTTTAAGATAATATTCCGTTGAATGTGCATATCTAACGTTAACTTCCATTAGAACAAAACTAGGTTTAGTGCCCAACATCCTATTCTCCTCAAGCATCTCTAATACATACTTTTTTTTTAGAAAGCACAATCCTTTTAGTAGACTTAGCAACTTCAAGACCTAGAAAATATTTCAATTGTCCAAGGTCTTTAAGTTTAAATTAAGACTCCAATTGATGTTTCAAGTGATCTACTAAATCTTTATTTGTAATTCCTATGATGATATCATCAACATACACTAAGAATAATCAAATTTTGATTGTGTCAAACCTTCCTTAACTAAAATTTTTGTGAATTTAAGGTTCCATTGTCTTGCGGCTTCTTTCAACCCATAAAGAGATTTCTGAAGTTTGCAAACAAGCTTAGAGTTAGATCCATTACCATACTCCCCCTTAGGTACATATCTTTGAGATAATTCCATATACACTCCTTTTAACAAATCATCATTTAGAAATGCATTATTGATATCCAATTGAGGAAGATACCAATTATAGTGGGCTGCCAATGAAAGAAAGACTCTAACAATAGTATGCTCAGCAACATGAGAGAAAGTTTCTTAGTGATCAAAACTAGGCTTTTGTATATAACCCTTTGCCATAAACTTAGCTTTATACCTCTTAGCAATCCTGTCTTGTTTGCATTTTATCTTATAAACCCAATTACACCCCATTATTTTTGCATGAGAAGAGAAGAGAAGTGACAATCCAAGTATTATTACTTTCTAAAGCTTGAAGCTCATCATAGCAAGTTTCCAAAGATCAGATTCAAAATATTGGAAAGGCAGCAGCTGTCTAGCTGCTGTGTTTAGTTGATGTGTTTATTTAGCCTAGTCAATTGTCATTTATTGTAGTCTATTGATTTAGGAAGTTTTGTGTGCATATCTTATTATACCTTCCTTGCATTGTTTATTTCTTGTACACGCTTTTGGTAGTTCCACGTCTTTGGTAGTTTAGCCTAAATAGGAGTCTATTTGATAGTTGTAACTCTTGTATATATTTCATGTTTTCTATGGCAATAGAGATCATAATTCCTATTCCAAATTTCCTTTGTTTTTTTAACATGCTATCAGAGCCATGATTGATGAAAAGAAAAACGAGGAGAGTTTTGGATCAATAAAAAGAAAACTTACAACCCCTGCACACTGAATTTGAATGATAACCCGGGTAACTTGATTACCCAAGTTTAGTTGAAGGGTGAGAATTATGAAGAATGGGCGCGAGCTCTGCTGACTGCATTGCGAGCCAAAAAGAAATATGGTTTTATTGATGGATCTATCGAGTAACCAGTAGATGAATTGATGAAACTTGAAGATTGGTGGACATTTAATTCTATGTTGGTTTCTTGGGTATAATACCATTGAAACGTCCCTTTGCTCGACTATTTCTCATATGGAAAATGCAAAAGACTCGTGGGAGGATATTAAACAGAGATTCTCGAGGGGGAATGATCCACGAATGCAGCAACTAAGATGAAATCTGGTAAATTACTGGCAAGATGGTCAATCTATCGTTTTTTATATATTATGATAGACTTAAATCATTGTGGGATGAAATAAACAACTATGATCAAATACTAGAATATATTTGCACAAGTTGCAAATGCAATCTTACCATTGAATTAGAAAGAAAGCGAGAAGAAGAGAGAGTTCGTCAATTTCTGATGGGCTTGAATGAAGAGGGATATGAAATGGTGTGCTCCAATATTTTGCACTGAACCTTTGACCAATTTTAATCGTGCCTACGCTATGGTTGTTCAACAAGAGTGGGTGTGAACTGTGACACGAACCAAGGAAGAAAGAGGCAATCCCATGAGTTTTGCAATCCGGGCAGGTGGTCAAAATTCAGGGGGGGAAGGATAGAAACTCCATTGATTCTAATTGCAACAAAGAGGGACATGATGCTAAAATTTGTTTCCAACTGATAGGTTACCTGGAATGGTGGGATAGTAGACCACGTGGTACATCTGCTGGACATGGTGGTGGTCAAAAGTGTGGCAACGAAGGTGGATGTTATAAGGGAGGAACAACTCGTGTCAATGCCACACAAGCAATAAGAATTGATGGTGCGCAATGAGTTGTGATAAATTTAGATCGAAAAGGCCTTAGTGGATTGAATGATGAGCAATGGGCTACTTTGCTAGGCTTGTTAAGTTCTCAACAGAATGGTACAAATGAGAGGCTAATAGGTAAATAAAAACTTCTTCCTTGGATTATTGACATAGGAGCTTCTCATCATATGATAGGAACTTTGGCATTTATGAGTGATTTCCGTGACACTGAGCCATGTTCAGTCGAGTTGCCTGATGGAGAAAAGACCATGGTAGTGAAAAGAAGGAACTGTGTTTCTTAGAGGAAACCTGATATTGCGATGAGTTCTTTTTGTAACTAATTTGAAATGCAATCTGATTTCAGCTTCACAACTTCTTAATGATTTAGAGTTGGTTATTCAATTAACTAACAAAATTTTGCTATATAGGACCTAAACTCGAGGAACCTAATTGGAGCTAGTGAGCAACGCAAAAGGGTTTATTTTCTCAAGGAAGTAGCTTTGGTTCATGCTTGCAAGGTGGCTACAATAGGGTCCTTTGAGCTTTGGCATAAGAGAATGGGTCGTCCTTCTTCTAAGATGATAGAGTTAATTCTAGGAGCTGGTAGAATTGTTAGGAATGTGAAGTTTGTTTAGAGCAAAACAAACGAGAAATTTTCATTAGGTCTAGTGACAATAAAGCAAAAAATTGTTTTGAATCTATACATTGTGATTTATGGAGTCCTTATAATGTCCCAGCTTCATGTTGAGCAATTTATTTCTTAACAATCTTTAATGATTACTCTCGTGTTGTATGGATGTATTTGTTAAATGGCAAAAATAAATTAGCTTGTGTCTTTCATAAAATTTTTTTTGATGGTTAAACTATAATTCGAAAAAGATGTTAAAATTGTTAGAAGTGATTACGAAAGTGAATTTGTTTGCTTGAAAGAATATTTTGATGAGCATGGGATTTTGCATCACTCTTCTTGTGTTGGAACACTACAACAAAATGGCCGAACAGAAAGAAAACAACGCCATATTCTTAATATGGCAAGAGCTTTGCATTTCCAATCAAATTTACCCATAGAATTTTGGGGAGAATGTGTTCTTATAGCTGGGTATTTAATTAATAGGACTCCATCTATGTTGTTACATGGCAAAACTCCAGATAAGATTATCTTTAGAGAAATTCCTTCTTATAAATACATTCGGATGTTTGGTTGTTTATGCTTTGCCCATAATCTAAATGGAAATAGAGATAAATTTGCTAGTTGAAGTCATGGATGTATTTTTGTTGGGTATCCATTGGGAAAAGAAGGGGTGGAGATTGTATGATTTAGAGACTGAGGAATTTTTTGTATCAAGAGATGTAATATTTGTTGAAACTGAATGCAGTTGAAAAAACAGTAAGTCATGAATTCATTAAAAATAAAATTGAGGAGGTGAGTGATGAATTTGAAGAAATTAATAGTGACTTGGGAGAGGAACACGTTCAAATTATAGCTGGAGAAAGTGAGGTGAATCAAGAAGTGGAAAGAAGTGAGGCCATTGAAGAACAGCTTGGTATGGGTCACACGGTCAAACAACCATCTGTTCGTATGAACGACTATATGACAAACGCTATCAAAATAACCCCTTCAGCCTGCTCCTCTCACCAATCTGATTCCTCAAGTACATCTTATCCTTTTAGCACAATATGTGGGTTATGATAAATTCTCTATACAACATAGGCGTTTCTTGGCAGCAATTACTGCAGGGCATGAACCAAATACTTATGCAGAAGCAATCAAAGATGAACAGTGGAGAGAGGCCACGAGAAAAGAAATATAGGCTTTGAAAGATAATGGTGCATAGATAGTCGAATTATTGCCTCCCAGGAAGAAAGCGATTGGGAGCAAATGGGTGTATAAAACTAAATACAGTTCTGATGGCAGTGTTGAACAATGCAAGGCTCGGTTGGTCATATTATGAAATCATCAAGTAAAAGGAATTGATTATCAGAAGACATTTGCTCCTACAACAAAAATGGGTATTGTTTGCACTTTTCTTATCGTTGCAGTTGCTAAGAATTGGGAACTTCATCAGATGGATGTTCAAAACGTGATCTTATATGGCCATTTAAAGGAAGAGGTGTACATGAAAATGCCACTTAGATTTGATACCAAGACATAAGGGAAAGTTTGTAGGCATAAAAAAAAAGCACTAAGATGTTGGATTGAAAAATTGACTGCATCTCTAAAAGCTTATGGATTTCAGCAATTGTATTTAAATTATTCCCTGTTCAGTTTTTGAGAGAAGACTGTTCAGTTAAATGTGCTTATTTATGTTGATGATCTTATTATCTCTTGCAATAATATTTCTTTAGTGCAAAAGTTCAAAAGCTATTTAAGTCGTTGTTTTCATATGAAGGACTTGGGGAAGTTAGAAATCTTTCTTTGTAATTGAAGTGGCAAGAAACTCGGTTGGTGTTTTCTTATGTCAACATAAGTATGCGTTGGATGTGATTTCTGAAGTTGGTTTACCGAGTTCCAAGCTGATGAAAACTCCTTTTGAAAAAATTAACAAGTTAGATCTTACCAAGAGCAGAGATGTTGACAACCCTGCACAGTGTAGGCACTTGGCGGGTCGGCTTATCTATTTAAAAATAACTCAGCCTGAATTGTCTTATTGTGTGCATATTCTTGCATAGTTCATGCAATAACCAAAGAAAGCCCATTCGGAGGCTGCTATCAGGGTTATGCGTTATTTGAAAGAAAATCCAGGTCAAGGCATTCTGTTACATGCTAATTGTGATCTAAAGTTGACTGCCTACTGTGATTCTAATTGGGCTAGCTGCCCTTTAACAAGACAGTCTTTAACTGGTTATTTTGTGCTTTTGGGTGTATCACCTTTCTCATGGAAGACTAAGAAACAACATATGGTATCTCGCTCATCCACTGAAGCTGAATATAGGTTTATGACCACTACAGCTTATGAGCTTAAATGGTTAAAAGGATTATTGGAATCTCTTGGTGTAGTGCATTCAGAGCCTATGCGTTTATATTGTGATAGTCAAACAACTTTGCATCTAACCGCTAATTTCATTTATCATGAACATACCAAACATATCAAAGTAGATCTTCATTTTATTCATAATGGGATACTTAATGGTAACATTTGCAACAACTATATTCATAGTCAATGCAGCATGCTGATTTCTTCATGAAAGCGTCGGGAACGATCAATTTGAGTTTCTTCTTTACAAGTTGGGCATTCGAGATCCTTAGGCTCCAACTTGAGGGGGGGGGGGGGGGGGGGGGGGGGGTAATTGCAAGGTATTAGGTATGAAGATAATGTTTTTTTTTTTTAAATAAAAATTAAATTTTTTTTTTAATAAAGATTTAGGA